>CAUYRH010093039.1:0-37907 GCA_963574655.1 Perodicticus potto
CACGCTGTCTCCCTGTGTCCCCAAGGGGAAGTTCCTGGGTAGATCCCGCCTGCCAGAGATGCCTGAAGTCCTCTCTCCCCAGTCTCACCGTGCCCAGCCGCAAGGAAGCTGTTACTCGGCTGCCATCTTGCTCCGCCCTCCAGTATATAGTATCTCTTACTTCAAGGTGGCTATATCTTCCAAGCATTTCTAGTCAGATTAAATTTACAGCCAGGTAATGCTTCACTGGGTGCACGGAGTGCCCTGGGTCCTTGACTGGTATCTTAGAGTTCAGTCCCCCAACTTATCTTTGACAGTAGCCCTGGAGGTGAATAAACAGTCTCCAAATATCAGCACGTAGGCTCATCTGGCCCTGGTAGGGCTTGACCTGCGGCGCCCTGCATGGCATGACCATTCAGGATAATGGTGGCTGGTAACAATTAGGGTGAGCCCTAATGCAATCTGGCTATGTCCTCATAAAAAGAGGAAATCTGAACACAAGCACACAGGGAGGGAAGACCCAGGGAGAGATGCCATCTACATGCCAACAGGGAAACCAGGCCTGACAACACCTTGATCGGGAACTTCCACCCCCAGAACTGTGGGAGATAAATCACTGTTGTTTAACTCCTCAGTCTGTGCGACTTCACTGCAGCAGCCTGGGGGAAACTAACACAGGGCTGCATGTGCTTGGGCCCATGGGTTTGGAAGAACGGAGGGGACTGGGCATCAAACCACCCATTACTGCTCTGCTTGGGGTCTTTTCATCTCCCATTGTGACTTTCCTCTCCTGGCCTCCAGTTGCTTCCTTTTCTCACTTCTCTCCCATCCTCCTTTTTTATTACTAATGTTTTTACTTTCAGATTTGAGTATGTGACAAGTTCTGACTCAGATGCAGAGCACTGATTTATTCTTGATGAGTCAGAGTACATGCAGTCAAAAAGGAAAAAAAGAAGGAAAGAAAGAAGATAGGGAAAAGGCCAAATATCGCATAAAATTAAATGTAAAACAATAAAAAGCTTCCTTTTGACTGTTACAATGGGCCCTGGCAATTAGAATAGGGGGTGGAGGGGGTGGGGAGAATGCATATATAGAGTAGAGAAAGGGTAGCAATTCCTGAGTGTTAAGAGAACATTTTGCTGGAGGGAATCTCAAAACTGTCAGATCTGACTTTCTTGCATTAGAACTGTCAAAAGGATTTCCATCAAGTTATTGCCAAGCCAACAGCAGAGCTGCTCCAGCCACTCACAGCAGCCTTTCCACTCCAGCCCTGCCCACCTCCATTTTTTCTGTCCCCTTCCTTTATCCGTGATCTACTCTTGGTATCTGAAAAGAGTGTGGAACTGGATCAGAGGATGTGGTTCCCCCAAGTGTGAGGGTCCCATTGTACTATTTCCCCATCAGGTGGAGCAGGAAAAACAAGATGGTGTGTCCACGAAGGCCAGTGTTTCTCTGAAACAGAGACCTGCCACATGGCTTTTGAGGACCACTCTCCTGGAAGAGTGGCCAAATCTGAGCTATTTCCTAGGAAGACAGGGCAGCTTCGGAATGCTGATTTGAGATTAGCCTTCACTTCTTCCAGATCTCTTTTCTTTCTTTCTTTCTCTTTTTTTTTCAGTTTTGGCCAAGGCTGGGTTTGAACCCGCCACCTCCAGTATATGGGGCTGACGCCCTACTTCTTTGAGCCACAGGCACCACCTACTTCTTCTAGATCTTTGCTCAATATCTCCTAAGTCCACACTGACTACACCATATAAAAGATCAGCCCTTGCTATTTCCAGGAACTCACCATGCTCCTACCTACCTGCCTTAATTGTTCCTCTTAGCCCTTCATGTCACCTGAAGTTCTATGTGTGAGGCTGCTTCTGTGAGGACGAGGCGACTCTCTCACTGGAAGGTAAATTCCATGAGGGCAGGATCTTTGTTTTGTTTACTACCACAACCCTACTAAGTGATTGGGACATAGTAGTGATAAATTTTCCTGAACCAATGGAGGAATTAACAAAGCTGGGACATTTATTTAGGTTATTATTTTGTTCAGCCAACCTTATGGACAGATAAAGAGACCCTGAAAAACCACATTTGTGGACTCTATTCCCTTACTACCTACTCTTTACATTTTTAGGCATAAAAAATCAGATTAATTTAATTGTAATAATATGTGCTTATTTTAAAAAATTCAGATTTTTCCCCAATATACAATATTATTATTTTTATTTTGCCATAAATCTTCTGATTGCTATTTTTATTTTTGTGTGAGTGTTTTTTAAATTTCAGATTAATATGAAGGCAAATGATTAGGTTATATTGTTAGTGTTTGTTAGGTAAGCTTCAAGTTGTAGTTAAGCCCTTCGCCCAGGGGGTATGCTGTATACCCTTACATTGTGCCCATTAGGTAAAAGCTTTCAAATCTCCCTCCCTTCTTCCCCTCCTGTTTTTCTCCTCTCCCCTCCCTCTATTTGAATTTAATTGTGTTTTTCTCTCATGTGGGTATATAGTTGTTTATCTATGGGTTTCACATTAGGAGTTCATTGGATACTTGCTTTCCTATTCTCGTGATACTTGCTAATAAGAATGTTCTTCAACTCTATCCAGGCAAATACAAAAGATGTAAATTCTCCATCTTTTTTGTGGTTGAATAATAGTCCATAGTATACATGTACCACAGTTTATCAGCTTATTAATCCATTCACTACAAAATATTATTGACTATATAATATTAATATTATAGCTTTCATGCTGTACTTTGTCTCTAGACTTTTCATCCTAGATATCTGTAATTTTGTATTCTTTGATCTCCATCTTCCCTTATATCCCATCCCCCTTACCCTGGTAACCACCATTCCACTCTTCTTATCTGTTGTTTTTGTTGTTTTGAAATTTCACGTGCAAATAAGATCATGCAATGTTTTTCTTTCTGTGCCTGGTTTATTTCAATCAGTGTAATGTCCTCTAGGTTTAGCCATATTGGTTCAAACGCAGTTTCCTCCCTTTAAAAATAAGGCTAAGTATTGTTCCATTTCTTTATCCATTCCTCTGTCAATGGACTGTTTCCCGTATTTTGACTATTGTGAATGATGCTGCAATGAATATAGGAGTACAGGCATGTTTGTGAGGTGCTAATTTCACTTTTGGTGGGTATATACCCAGAAGGTGCATTACTGGGTGATATTTTTCATTTATTTAGGAATCTCCATATTGTTTTTCACAATGGCTGCATCAACTTATATTCTCACCAAGCAGTGTAAGATTCCCTTTTCCCCATATCCTCACCAACCCTTGCTCTCGCTTGTCTTTTTTGATAATAGCTATCCTAACTATTTCATTGTGGTTTTTATTTGCATTTCCCTGATCATTAATTATTTTGAGCACCCTTTCACATACCTGTTGGCCATTTGTATGTCTGTTTTGGAGAAATACCCATTCAGGTTCTTTGCTCATTTTTTTTCATTGAGTTATTTGTGGGTTTGGTTGGTTGGGTTTTGCTGTCAATTTGAGTTCCTATGGATATTAATTCCATATATAAGATATAGTTTGTGAATATTTTCTTTCAAATCATAGGCTGACTTTTTATTTTGTTGATGGTTTCCTTTGGTGTGAAGAAGCTTTTCAGTTTGTAGCCCCACTTGCTTACTTTTGGTTTTTTTTTTTTTTTTTTTTTGTAGTTTTTGGCTGAGGCTGGGTTTTTTGAACAGGCATGTGGGGCCAGCAGCCTATTCCTTTGAGCCACAGGAATATTTTAAAATATTTTTAAAATATTTGCTTATTTTTGCTTTTGATACCTGTGTTTTTGGTGAAATATCAAAAAAATCTCTGCATAATTCAATGTCAAGGAGCTTTTCCCTTATTGTTTTTTTCTAGAAGTTTTAAAGTTTCGGGTCTTACGTTTATGTATTTAATCAATTTTGGATTGAATTTTTGTGTATGGTGTAAGGGAAGGGCCCAGTTTTTCTCTTTTGTATGGGGATATTCAGTTTCCTAACACCATTAATTGAAGAGACTATTCTGTGTCTTCTTGGTAGTGGCCTTGTTGAAAATTAGTTGACCATATATACTTGGGTTTATCTCTGAGTCCTCTATTATGCTTTTTGTGCCAGTATTAAACTATTTTAAGTAGGTTATTAAATATTAGATGTCCAATTTTGAATCAAAAGTTTAGTTTATTATATCTCAAGAATCAGTCCAATTAAACAAAGTATGACCTAAACTACAGACTTAGTTTTGCTATCTTAACGGTAGCTTGTTTATGCTGGCAACATAGAACCCCAGAGAGAGGGTGGCAATGAAATCAGTAAAGGCATTTTCCACAACTTGTTGAGAATTGACTATCTTTCCTTGCAAGACGTGGCTCAAAGCCTGGAAGAAGTGGCAGTTGGTGGACGGTCCGGTGAATATAGTGGATGACAGAGTTTCCAAGTCCCATTTCTGTAGTGACAGACGTCGTTGAGCATTACATTACAAGAGGATTGGCCTGTCACTATTGACCAATCTTGGTTGCTTCGTGGCAAGCATCCTCATCATTCATCCAGTTGTTGCATTAGACGTCTGCTGTAATTAACTAACCAGGTTCCATGAAGCTGTAGTGGATAATAACAGGGCTGGACCACCACACAGACACCACTAGTATTTTTCTGATAAATATTCAGTTTTGTACTGTGTTTCAGCACTTCGTCTTTAACTATTGTGCTGAACAGTTGGTGATTATCAGAAAGAACCCATTTTTCCTCACAAGTAAGATACAGAGTAGAAATGGTTCACCTTTATGTTGTGACAGCAAAGAAAGGCAAGCTTCCAGATGATGTCTCTTCTTATGTTTTGTTTTTGAGGCAGAGTCTCAAGCTGTCACCCTGGGTAGAGTGCCATGGTGTCATAGCTCACAGCAACCTCCAACTCTTAGGCTCAAGTGATCCTTTTGCTTCAGTGTTTCTATTTTTAGTAGAGATGGGGTCTTGCTTTTTGCTCAGTCTGGTCTCGAACTCAAGCAATCCCTCTGCCTCAGGCTTTCAGAGTGCTAGGATTACAGTCGTGAGCCACTGTGCCAAGCCTAGATGGTGTCTTTTCTGACCCTCATTTAATTCATACAAAACTCATCTATCTAGCTTTTTTACCTTGGCAAGTTGTTTTAAATGATCTCATATTGTTGGAATAGTAGTGTGAAACCTTGCTGCTAATTCACACTTGGGTTGAAATGAAATCTCTTCTACTAGCTTTTAGTTCATCATTATTCACCTGGGTCTTTGGTCATCCACAAGACTCATTTTTAAGAGTAAAATCACCAGAATAGAAATTCTCAAACCATTGACGTACTGTGCATTCATTAGCCACGTCTTTTCCAAACACTTCATTGATATTTTGAGCTATCTTTTTTGCACTTGTTCCATGACCAAACTCATACTCAAAAATGACACACATTTTTGATTTCTCTATGGTTTTACAAAAAATTCTCTAGAAAATATTTGAAAGATAATCATAAGCCAAAGTATGCATTTGGATACTTCCAAATCCTTCCAAGAAGGATGATGTACCTTTACAATAAAAATAAAATAAGACGTGTCAAAGTGAAATGTGAGAGATATCAATTACCAAACTTAGTACTTAAGGAAATCAGACATTTCATACTTAATAACCTAATACTATAGCTGGGTAATATAATTTGAAGTTAACAAGTGTGTGTCTCCAAGATTGTTTTGTGTCATTTGTGGGTTCATACAAGTTTTAGAATTTTTAAAAATATTTTTATGAAGAATGCCATTGGAAATTTGATAGGGATTGTATTGAGTCTGCATATTGCTTTGGGTAGTATGGACATTTTGACAACATTAATTCCTCAATCCATGAATATGGGATATCTTACCTTTTATTTGTATCTTCTTCAGTTTCCTTCATCAATGTTTTATAGTTCTCAGTATAGAGATCTTTCACTTCCTTGGTTAGATTAATTCCAAAGTATTTTATTCTGTTTGATGCCATCATAAATGAGATTGCTTTCTTAATTTCTTTTTCAGATAGATTGCTATTGATGCAAAAAGGTTTTTTGTTAAATGTGAGTAGATCTACATTTTTTAAAATGGCTACTCCTTGAGTCTCAGCCATAGCTTTCTTAGACTTCAGAGAAATTGTACCAAGTCATTGTGCTAACGAAAGGCAGCACCAAGATTGGACCCCTCCTTCTGTCTGGTGCAGCCAGTGTTCTTTCCTCTATGTGTTAGGATCCCAGCAGTGTGGAGGCCAAATGATGCTGTAACTCCTTCCCACCTGCTGTTCTCACATGCAGGTGGGCTAGGGATCTTTGAAAAGCATTATACTATTCCTTACTTAACACAAAATAATTTTTGAGCCACTAGTCCAGACTTAGCTGTTTTAATATTATTTCTTTATCTTTAAAATGTGGAAAATAATTCCTACCATATAGTGTTTTAAGTGTAAAGCAAGGTTAAGTACCAAATAACCAATCTGTGACATTTTAATCATTATGATATAGTCAGAAACTCAATAGAATAGAGAAATATGATTAAGAGGCTTAACAGAGGGGTAAACAATAAATTCACAGCAGTTCTGAGGAAAGAAGTATAAGTGAAACCCAAACAGGAGAGCAGAAAGTGTTAATTTCCCTTCCTGTATTTTAAGGAATAGGTAAAGAAATACTCACAGAGGGAAAGATCTGAGCCACACTTGGAAGGCTGGGTAGGACTTAGAAAGGCAGAGAAGAGAAAAAGAGATATTCCTGGGTGTGAAAGAGTATGAATGTCACATGGAGAATACAATGAACATTGTGTGTCTGCTGAAAACTAGGAGCACAACTTGGTTGGGGCAGATAGCTGCATGTTGGTAACAAGAGATCAGGGAGGAGAAATATGTTAGGCCCTGATTGTAGAAGGCTTTATATATTAAGCTAAGGAGTCTAGTCCTTAAGTGATTAATAACAGAGAACCTTTAAAATTAGGGAGTATAAGAGTGACACTAGCCAAGCGATAATTAAGCAATGTGGCAGTGAAGCTTAAGATGGAATTGAAAGAGAAAAGGATCCTATTTGCACAGTCTAGGACTAAGGTGGCAAAGACTCAAGATAGCCTTAGTTGATCAAGTTGGAATGAAAAGTGAGCAAGAAGGGACAGGACAAAGAAGGAACTGGAGGACTTAGAAATGGACTCAATTTGGTAGCTACAGAGATTCAGAGAATGAAAGGGATCTAAAACCACAGTGATTGAAGATTTCAAAACTGAGTAAGTGGGTGAATAGTGGTGTCATTTACAGAAACAGAGAAGCCATTAGATGACACAAAATCACCCAGGGCTGATTTTGGAGGGCAAATGATAAAATTCTAAGTTAGGATTTGAGTTTGGGGAACACTTGGGTTGAACGATCCCATAGGCAGCAGGAGGTAAATTGTTCAGGAGAAAAGATTAGCCCTGAAAACAGAGAGTTTAGCACATTCACAGGAAAGGTGTCTGACAGTGTGAAAGCCTGAGTCCCTCCTGCCCTTCACTGAGTCTTCTAGCCTGGAATTCTTGCCTCTGTGAAGGTTTTTCAGGATTTGTGTGATCAAGCGTTCTTCCAAGAGTGTGGGAGTGGGAGGAAGGCCCAGAATCTTAGCTTGGGGCGGGGGAAGGAAAAACACCAGAATCAACTGGGATGGGGGATTTAAAAAACAACACATCTGTCTTTGAGATGTTAACTTTCTTCTCTCCTAGGGACCACCCCCAGAGCAAGCTATTGTTCCAGGTCTAGAGACTCTTTCTATCTGTCTGGTGTGTTGGGTGGGAAAAACTGCAAGTGCTGAGAGCCTGAAGCCTGAATGCTGAGTGAAAGTGAGGAAAGAAGAAGACAAAGACTTGAGAGTAGGAACTGTTCAGAGAAAGGCTCAGAAGAAAAGCCAGACTGGTGTGGAGGCTGAGGGGAGGGGGAATTTCACAAAGGAGGGTGTGGCCAAACATGCTGATGCTGCAGAGAAGACAAGGAGGGTAAGGCTCTGTCCTGAGGTAAAATAAATAAAATAAACCCTTTGGATTGCCTGCCTCACCCTTAATTTGTAGAGTGGTTATGTAACCACCTACAAATTCACTTTCCGGGGAATGGGATGCATTATAAATAATTTATTTTAAGAATTAGTTATGTAGGAGTCAGTCTTCAAGTGGGTTAAAGCATTTCACTGAAGAGTGTTTAGTTTAATGACAACGTGTAGCTGTGTCCTCAATGAACAGGAAAAAAAATCAATGGGACAAAAATGAACTATTTTCCACTCATTGATTTTGTTGCCCTTCAGAGCACATCCACGCATTCAGCCACTTTTTACACTTTTTGAGCCCCTCGTGGGGAGTGCTGCCAGCACTGAGGGTACCTCTGAGACACTAAGGGTCAGGGCCTTTCTCCAGAGAGGTTCTAACCAGTCCCCAGTGGAAAGGGGTGTGTTGCCCATAGGCTGCCTGTCTGCTTTTCCAGGAGAAAGACGCATTCCCAGTGGACCACTGGCTCAACGCTTCCCCTGACTTTGCTGCTCCCTAAAGTCCCAGCCCCCCCCCACCCCTGCCCCAGCTGTGTGTGTTTCCTCTCCCAGGCACTATGTAGCCCTGAACCCTTCAGGTCCCTGCTTCCTGCTTTCAACTGGGTCCTCATCACATTACTTGTCAATTCTTTCCTCTTTGCATGCCGATTCTCTCCAACACGACGCTCAGTGGCTGTTTCAAAATTTTCTCCTTCCTAAACTGTTAAAGTCTATTCTATTGCTAGGATCATGATCTTCCATTTTCTTGAGACCATCAAGACCATGCTGTGTGACCTTCTTCACTTTCTTTGCTCTTGACCCACACATCTCCTCTCCATGTTTCAGAGGACAAGAAGACTCTGGTATGTTGACTGTAAAAATAGGTTGAATCTTTTCTGTATCTGTGCCCCTTGCAATGTGACTCTGTGGCTCTTCTAGTCAAGAGGTAGAATCTAATCCAGTCCCCTTGGATTTGGAATGGCCTTGGGACTGGCTTAGAGCAGGGCTATACAGCAGAGGTGACAGTGTGCCAGTTCCGAACCTGAGCTTCAGGAACTCTCAGGGGCCTCTGTTTCTTAGAGCTCCTCCATGTCATGAGAATGAGCCTAGACAAGTCTACTGGAAGATGGGAGACAACAGAGGAGAGCTGAAGTGCTCCAACACAGCCATGACAGGCTAGTTGCACCCCCAAGTCAGCCACCAACCACAGATAAACATGAACAAATCTAGATGACCTCAGTCAGGCCTGGCCTTGAAAACAATTGCCCAAGCTATGTGTAGACTCATGATACCGATTAAAGGCAGCTGTATGGGGTACTTTTGTGTGCCAATTTGGCTAGGCCATGGTTCCCAGGTATTTGATCAAACCCCCCTGGATGTTGCTGTGAAGATATTTTTGATTACCATTCAAATCAGCAGACTGAGTAACTTAGATTACCCTGCGTAATGTGGGTGAGCCTTATCCAGTCAACTGAAGGCCTTAAGAAAAACACTGACCAGGCAGTGCCTGTGGCTTAGTGGGTAGGGCGCTGGCCCCATATAATGAGGGTGGTGGGTTCGAACCCGGCCTCGTCCAAACTGCAACAAAAAATAGCCAGGCATTGTAGTGGGTGCCTGTAGTCCTAGCTACTCAGGAGGCTGAGGGGAGAGAATCACTAAGTCCAGGAGTAGGAAGTTGCTGTGAGCTGTGACACCACAGCACTCTACCAAGGGTGATAAAGTGAGACTCTGTCTCAAAAGAGAGAGAGAGAGAGAGAGAGAGAGAGAGAGAGAGAGAGAGAGAGAGAGAGAGAAAGAAAGAAAGAAAAAAGAAAGAAAGAAAGAAAGAAAGAAAGAAAAGAAAGAAAGAAAGAAAGAAAGAAAAGAAAAAAGAAAGAAAGAAAAAGACTGATGTCCCCAAGGAAGGAAGAATTCTATTAGAAGTCTGCATTTAGACTTAATCATAAGCATCAACTCCTCCCTAGGTGTCCAGCCTGCTGGCCTACACTACAGGTTTTTGGACTTGCTGGCCTCCTCAGCTGCATGAGCCAGTTTCTTAAAATAAATATTTCTCTCCCCCCAATATGTACACATACATCTCCTATTGGTTCTGTCTCTCTGGAGAACCCTGACTAACACAGCAGTATTTTAAACCATTAAGTTTTAGGGTTATTTGTTATGCAGCAATAGCTAACTCATACAGATACACGAATACTCTTTTTCTATCTCTACTTAGATTTTCTCCATCTCTGGAGGGACCTGGCTCCCTCACTTCACTCTTCTCTAAAAGCCTTTTCCCCACTGGCTGTATCCTCTACACATGCCTCTAGAGGAGAGGAGGCCTCTCCTTCATAACCATTGCTGTCCTTCATTTCTTCTTTGTATTATTGGATGTAGTGAAGTGGTGGGGGCCTGATCTCCAGCAGGTTGTATTCTCTCCTGAAGTGTCTTTCATAAAAAGCCCCCCAAAGCATTGACCCGGCTACTTTTTCCTAACAGGACCTACCAAGGTCTCCTTTGCAGTCCACGACTATTCACGCTGTGTGTGACTATCAAGTGGCTTCTGTGGCACTACCTTCCCACACCTCATCCTTCTTCCCTCAATCTAATCTGCTGTGTATGACTATCAAGTGGCTTCTGTGGCACTACCTTCCCCCACCTCATCCTTCTTCCCTCAATCTAATCCCCTTAGATTGAGTCTAAAGGCAGATAGAACAAAGAGATGCTTTGTTCTCTGGCTGCTCTATTCCCTCCATTTCTCTAACTGCAGAAATCTCCAATTTTCTATCACATTCTTTCTCTTGCAATTTAATTTACTTTAGTCAAGTGACTCACAAACACAATGCCAATCCCTGGCCTTCCTTGATGTCCTTCTCTGATCATGAGCTTTGGACCTCCAGAGCCCCACACGTGTCCCACTTTGTCTGGACTCTTGTCTAACTTCTGACCTTTTGTCACCATACTCTCCCTGGACAGCATCCCTCCAGCAACTGCTGCGTGCCCCATGGAAGTGCAATGTCGGCCTCAACACTTCTCTCCTTTCCTGGAGGTCAAGTTCTCTAAATGCTCACCTCTGTAGAATGAGCTCCTTCTATGGAACATCACACTGTCCCACGGTACCAGCTGCCTGTCTCTTGCCCCATGTGATCCCAGATGGGAAATATTATCTTCTTTGATTAGTGATATTTGAATGTAAAGCAGACTTTGATGTGGATTTGGAAGGGGGTTATTTACATTACAACAATACCACAACTTCAGACTAAACAGTAGATACAAGAGGTATTAGGTTCTGGAAAGGTCTCCAAGGTCCGTGGTTCAAGGTTCTAGAGGCATCCTCTCCTCTAGAGGCATATGTAGAGAGGCATTGACCACCTGGTGCTAAGGCTTTTCCAAAGGCGTCTGTGCCTCTATATTGTGCCCCTCTTGCCCCTCATTCCAGGTGGACTTTGGCCTCTTCCTGCTCTGTTTATGTAGAGCCAAGCAGAAGGTGCTAGAAAAGGACACCCCTATTTCCAATTTTGTCCACATCCATTAGATGCTCAGCAGAATTGAGAGCTTTTAGTCAGACACAATGCTCTTCAGAACACTGCAGTGAGAAACAGTTGCCTATGCCCCCTCCTCACCAAAGGGCCATTGTTTCCTAGGTTGGGGGTACACTCTGCTCCTTCCATTCCCTCCCTGCTTCCCCCATTCCTGATTGTACCAGCCTCGCTGCCACTACATCTCTGAGAGTTGTCTGCTGCCTGGATTCCCCTCCACCGTTGCCAATTGTGAGAACAATCTGGAAGTTCAGAACTGTGCACACCTGGGAATGTGGTCTCCTGAGCCTACCCTGCCCTTGGGCATGTATGTGTCTGAGTTGAACTTGCTGGGAGAGGGGAGTGCATGTCCCCAGGCACAGAAGGCAGGCTGGTAGCATCTTGGCTCCTGTCTCTCACACTGACATGCTGTGTCCTTGGCAATAGGCTCAGAACATGAGCTCTCACCTCTGTGTCCCTAGAAATGGTTTTCCCTGAAAGACAGGGACCGGGACTCTTTCCCAGGAACTTAGCAGACTGGTTTCTTTCAGAGTGGCCCTATGACATACCTGTGTGTTTGTCTTGGATTCAAAGCAGTCATTTACTTGGATGAGGTCATTTACAAGTGAACACCACTTTGTTGAAGGCAAGCAGCAGCCTCATCAGTCATTGAGGATACTATGATAGTGGCAGAGTCTGAGCCCTGCCTAAATGGGCATTTCCTTAATCTTGAAATGGACATTTCTGGGCAGCTTAAATTTAGGAAACTGTTGGTGGCTTTGCAAAGTGGAGGTTCAGCAAATTGGACAATACAGCACACGTTATAATTCTAACCTACAAACTGCAGGCAGGTTGCAGCCTCAGCCCATGACTGGGAGCCCGTAAAAGGGCTCTGGGAGCTGGTAAGAAGGCTCTGAGATCCTTCTTCCTCTTCTTTAGCCCCTATACTGGGGAGGACCCTGACAGATTGAGGGTCAAGCACACAGCCACTCTCCACACTATGAGAAGGATGGAAGTCTCCTTCTCTCAGTCCCTCAAGTATGGTTCTTTCTCTATTTTCTGATTTGTTTTACCTTTTCGAGCCCTTGATGCTCTTCATAAATCTAAGAAATTCATTTATCATAAATTGTCAAAGCTGTGGGGAGGAGGCATGCACCGGAATTTTTCTGTCTCTTCAAAGACAGCCCTTTAGACAATGAAATGATGAGATATGGTCTCTGAAATCAGGGACGTTGCATCTAGTTGAGGTGAGGAGACGAACAGAGCTGGATCAGTCCTCTATTTGAGTTGTTCATTCAATAAAACTCATCACCAGCGCTTGTGAATGGAAAATAGGCTCCGCCCTCAGAAGTTCAGATGTAAACAAAGCCACAGATATGCAAGGAAACTTCACCCTATACACAGTAAGTGGGTAAGAGCGATGACAGTAACAATTGTGCCTGGGTTCAAGTTTGTAGGCAGATTCCAGAGGAGCTTTAGTTTAATTGTTAAGGGTGAAATGACTTTTGCCAGCAGAGAAGGTGGTTGTACCAGCAGAAATAAGACATGCAGAAAGGTGGGAGCACATTGACCAGCAGTGACTTCTGCTGAGAAATGAAGGCGAGGAGATTGGACATACTGTGCCAAGCACTTGCACAAAGTGTGCTGGACAAAGAGAAAGGACTCTGAGGAAAGAACAAAGTATTTTAGAAAGACAAGTGAGAAAGGGTAGAGAGAATGGGTTGGTGGGGTGTGGTCAGGCTGAGATTAGGGACCAGGGGGAGGCTGCGGGAGGCTGTTACAAACCTGTAGGAAGGCGGTGAGCAGAGGGAAGGGGACATGGCATCAAGCCCACAGGGTGTGCTGAGTCACTGAGTGATAAGAGAGGGCAGTGGCCTGGGGCTCCAGTTTGAACAGCTGGGCAGCCTGAGCACAGGCTTGGGGGACAAGAGAATGTGGTGCATCGGGGGAACGCATGGGCATGTCACATGTGCAGGTCGGTGGGGCTGGACATGAGGCTGGAGAGAAAAAGGACGGCCCACCTGGGAGGGTTTCCCAGGCTCCCCTAAGAACCATGGTGTTTATTCTGCAGGCCCCCACTGAAGGGTTTTAAGTAAGAGGAAAGCATAGTTTGTGTTCCTGAGTTATCTTTCAGTTTTCAGATGGGTGGGACTGCCCAGGGAGGGGTGTAGTTTGAAGAAGAGGGTCAGAGACTGACATGACCTCATCTAAGGTGTAACAGGGGAGGAGAGGGAAATAAGAAAATTATTGAAAGTCTGAAGTGTCTGATTCAGAAAATGAGAGAGGAACGTAGGCTGTGATAGGCAGCAGAGACCTTATAAATGGACGGGATGCGAAGTGTGGCTGCAATGAGGTATTCACGCAGGTTCACACATTCCCTGTGGAGGACGGCCCAGGAAGCCTTAGACTCAGCCATCCAGGTGACCGCCTTGCCCATGAGATGGTGGGAGGGCTCAGCCATGTGGAGCACTGGCTAGGGAGGAGCGGCGAGTCTCATCCAATGGACTTGAGTGGCTCTTTTGCAGAAGTCTTTCCCAGGTCTCAGGTCCAATGCAGACAGACTAGCTGGCTTGACTTTGTTTTCTGAGAAGACTGGAATTTAGCAAAGTAAGACCAATGGTGAAACCAAGAAAATTCCATTAAACACAAAGGTAAGCAAGATATAGGGCAGTGTTGGGGACTCCAGGGAAGGCTGGGGCCCTTGTCTCCAAGCTGGCACACTGTGTGCTATGGCCTCATTTGCCCCCATTGTCCTTGTGACCTAACTCCCAGTTAGCTGTGGGGTCACTGCAGTTCCCTGGCTTCACTGCACAGCAGACAATGATGTCATGAGCACTGCTTATTTTTAATGGCTCCTTAAAATTCTGCTCCCATCCCAGCACTTACGCAGCTATTTCTGCTGAGTGCTTAATCAGTAGGTCCGAAATGTGAGCTGGGGCCATGCACAAAGGAGCAATCCTGCCTGCTGGCTCGTGTACAGAGTGTGGACTTCGGAGTGCCGTGCCAGCCCACCCTGTTCCTGCCTTCCTTTACCACGATCACACTAAGTGCCATGAGCTGGTGTAAAAACAAAAACAAAAAAATGTTACTCTTTTCTTTCTCTGTCTTTTAGGAAATTAGAGTCAGGGCAGGGAATGAAGGAACATGTTGGGAACCTCGACTGTCAGGCCCACCCAGGCTCTGTCCCTTAGGTTGTCACAGCCTGCGATGCTCACACAGTGTGGTTTTATGCCTTGGCATGAATTACAGATGAAAAAAAATGTATACACAGAAAGAGAGAGAGCAGATATTACATACTTTTTTCTTTTAAATCTAAAGTGAATAGAGCTGGAAAGAACATGAATGATGGGGGAGTCACTACTGGGTGGCTGTCAAGTTGGTTTATCACATGAGCTGGTTGGTACCTTGAAAAGCAAGAGCCTTGGTGTTTGGAGACAGAAAGATCAAAGTTGCTACACCCCCTTTACCAATTGCCAGCTGTGGGACAAGGGGAGAGTTGTCAAATATTGCCAAGCTAATATTTTCTGAGTGATGCCCTCTGTTGTAAGCCCTCTGCACAAGACCTTGCATTTCAATCAGGTAGATGCCGTGTCCATCACTGGCTCCACGGTGACGGGGTTAAAGGTATTGCTGAGAGCACCAGCACAACACCTGCAAACCCAGGACAGGCACTAGCCAGAGTGAACTTTCAGGAGGATGGAGGGTGAGCTGCAGGTGTGCACCAGCCGGATACTGGTCGAGGATCAGCTCCAGGATCCCAGGATGGGGCAGAGGAGGAAGGCTGTGCTCAGAAAGCCTGCAAGGAGGCACTGGGTGTATTCTGCCTACTTCGTGCATCCTTTCTAGCTCCGTGCATCCTTTCTAGCTCCGCATCCTGCAGGCCAGTGGCCTGGTGATGGCAGGGACAGATCAGCCAGCGCCCACACATGCTTTGCCTCCTCAGCACAAAGCAGTGGTGGGGAGCAGCATCACTTCTATCACCCCACTACTTCCTCACTGGGTAAATCTGGGCAAGTTCCTTAACTGTGTTTCGGTTTCCTCATTAGTCAAATGGGGATGGTAATAACGCAGCCTCGTAGACTATTGTGCGGATTCCATGAAATAAAGTATCCACAGCTTGTAGTGCAGAGCTGGGCACATAGGGAACACCATGTAAGTGTTTGTCAGATAAACCTTAACTCAGGGGAATGCGGTGTTGCTTATTCAGACTCTTCTGTCTGAGCATATGTGGCTGCCCAGTCCCATTTTAGTTTGTATAGAGGATGTAGATTGATTTAATGACAAGGGTGCTCTCTTCATTAACTTACAGGTTTGGGCAATTTATATATGGGAAACTAGTAAAGAGGAGCAAGAATTCCATTCTGCATTTGAGGCAATTTCCCTGGTTCAAGGGCTTTCCACCGCTGGCAGCTCATTCTTGTCTGCATTTCCCCGGGAAGGAGGTTCAACAGGGTCTACTTACCATTATGAGCGAAGAAATCTTAGAGTTCATCCTCAGCCCAGATCCTCTGACCTCAGTCCTTTCTAAAAGAGGTTGCTGAATGGAGATTTTCTTCTTCTGCCCTATTTCCCCCTCTAATGAATGTATAAAGACATTCATTTCTGTTCATAAACACTTCAAAAAAACCCCTACACTCCTTCTCAACTTGCTTTCTTGGGTCCACAGAACCAGACTGGCCTGTGTTTGTGCTCTATTAAAATCCCTGTAGTACACCTGGTTGTTTACTTCCTTTTCTCTCCTCCCAGGAATGAAAAGAAACAAGCATATGACAACCTTGGGCATTTGTGCATCTTGATTCTCGTCTCTTATTCCCCACCTCCCTGGGAGCTTATTCCTCATCAAGATAATTTCTCATTAATTAATCACTTAAGCACTTGGTGAGCATCTATAATGTACCAGGTATTGTGAGGAAAAATTGCAATACAGAGATGAATATGACAATTTTTGTACTCATGGGGAGACAGACCAGGCAACAGGTACAGAAGAGGATGACAGGTCCTGCAGTGAGGGACCACACTGTGGTGGGGAGGGGACACTGAAGTGAGGTCAATGGGTTAAGGAAGACTTCCTACTACGAAAATGCCATGAAGGCTATGTTAACCAGTTTGATGAAAATATTTCAGATTGTATATGAAACAAGCACATTGTACCCCATGATTGCATTAATGTACACAGCTATGATTTAATTTTTTTTAAAAAAGGAAGACTTTCTGGAAGAGCTGATGCTTTAACTGAATTTTAAGGATCATCAGAAGTTTGATAGCTAAGAAAAGAAGTAGCAACAGCAGTAACTGCTAATAGGAAAGCTTGGGATGGCAAATGTTTAGCTGGAGCCGAGGGCGGGTAGTGGGAGGAAGAGGGCTGAGGCTGAAGAGATGGACACAGCCAGATCACAGAGAGCGGAACCAAGATCTCCCTGTGCCAAGATAAGAAGTGGGAGCATGAATTTTTTTTCTCAAAACCGTGGGGTTACATTAGAAGACGTAAAGCAGACCATGAAGGTTGCTCTGTCCATACTTAGGAGTTTAAAGTGTTGCCATGATTATATTACACACATGCTTGGGCGTGTGAGTTTTGGTGACCATTACCGACCTTGTTTCTCCCAAGAGGATCTTGAGATTCTCACATGAATAGATCCTGGCCCAGCTACCATGGCCACCCTGCAGGTAACCGAACCCTCACTCTGTTAAGCATTACTTTAATGAGTTAAAAAGTTGAGGGTACTTTAAAATGCACCAAAGACAAGCAGACTCCCTGTCCAGGCACACACAGGTACCATCACCATCATCATCACCATCACTGTCATTATCAAAGTCATCATGAAAGACAGCTAACCCTGACTGAGCATGGGAAGAGGCTGGGTACTGTTTTGAGTGCGTTACATAGTCCTCTTGTTTGGTCTCCCCCACATCCAGTATTATTGCTCTCAAATGCCAGTGAGGAAATGATATAACTCCTGAAGTTACACCCACCTGGTTGCATCCTCACCCACGTACCAGGTCTTTCCCATTTGTGCAGGTCCTGGTCTACAGCCGCCATCACTTATATTCCAGTCCTCACCGTTTGAGACAGAGAAGGGAAGCCAAGACAAGCCAAAGTTAGAAGAGATCTTTCAGGTTCTTAAATGTCCTTCTTAGTTACTAAAATAAGATGCACTGGACAAGGAAATAATACTAATCGCACCTACCACGTATTGAGCGCTTCCCGTCTTCCAGGCACAGTTTCATGACCTATGTAATTTTACTGATCATAATAACTCTGCATATCCCCATTTTCAGATAAAGACACCAAGACTCTGTAGGACAATGGTGGTGGAGATGGGTTCCACTGCTACTCAGTCTAAAACCATTCAAACCTTTAATCGGTGCTCAATGCATTCACCCCAAGGGAGCTACTGGTGGGAGCACCTTAATAGCGCTTTCACCAGGGAGAGAGTTCCTCTTTCCTGGCTCATAGTGGACCCCTTCTAGGAATACCTTAGAAGGCTCAACTTCGGTTTTGCGGCTGACTCCTTCATTTGTGCATCTATCAGTCCCTTTCAGGGAGGAAGGGAGAAACTTTTGTCCAAGGAACAGCTTTGCAGATGGGTGGACACAGTGGTGTGTGGGGCTGTGGGCCCTGTGGGGTGGTGTTCGTGGAGGCTGCCCCTGCTTGCCGCCCTCCTCGTTGTCTTCTCTAGAGCACTGCTGAGATTGTCATCTTTCCTTCCTCTGCTGCTCATACAGGTCATCAGGCACTTCCGTTCTTATCTCAGAACATAGTCTTGGTTCCCTTCTCTCCTCTGTTCATTCCCCTCAACACTCACGCCTAGGAACTGTCATAGTCATTAGCTTTTTATTGTTCATGGTAGAGATGATGTTGTTATTGATAGGTGGGATGCTCTGGTCACAAAGTGAGGTTGTGGCAGAGCTGGATGCAGGCTCAGTGGTTGATGCATTTGATGTAAGGGAGTGAAAGGCAGGAGTCGGGAGCAGGAGGACAAAGGAAAACCTCACTGCTTCTGCACTTCCCTATTTCTCTGGATGACCTTTCTCCTCTCCTTCACTACTCCTTTGTTTCCTTCCAAGGAGTTACTGCATTTTTTCTGTAAACTCTGCTCCTAGGAATATACAAACTGTCCCCTTTTCTCCTTTATCTTTATTTATTTATTTTTGAGACAAGGTCTTGCTCTGTCACCCAGGCTAGAGTGCAATGGCATCATCATGGTTCACCACAGCTTGGAATTCCTGCGTTCAAGTGATGCTCTTACCTCAGCTTCCCAAGTAACTGGGACTATAGGTGCCCACCACAACACCTGGCTAATTTTTGTATTTTTTTTTTTTGTAAAGATGGGATGGCATTATTACCTAGTCTAGTCTTGAACTCCTGACCTCAACTGATCCTCCTACCTTCAGCCTCCCAGGGTGCTAGGTGTGAGCCACTGCACCCAGCTGCTCATCTGTCTTAGGACAGTGGTTCTTATCCTTCCTAATGCCGTGACCCTTTAATATAGTTCCTCATGTTGTGATGACCCCCAACCATCAAATTATTATTAATGTTGGGGGTCACCACAACATGAGGAACTGTATTAAAAGGTCACGGCATTAGGAAGGTTGAGAACCATTGACTTAGATGCTACAATTGAAAGGCACTAAGTATTTTTGGTCACTTAGCCATGTCATACGCTTCAGCTCAGCACCCAGCCCCTGGGTAAGATGTAAACTAATTATTAACTATAGTTCTACATTGAGATTTTCCCCAGATGTGATTCTCAAGGGCCAAAGGGCACTTCAAATGTTGGGACAATATTACTAGGTGCTTCCAGTGCCCCAGAAACTGGCTTAGAGGTTGGGGATACACTTGACTCTCTGGAGGAGTTTATAGACAGAGACATATAAACAGATCATTTCCATAAAATGTGTCCAGGGTGTCTTCTTAGATATCAAAGTCAGATGCTTGTGGGTTTCAGTGCCTGTGGAGGGTAGCTATGATCCTCAAATTTTCAATAGTCACACTGAGTGATTTTTATGCTCACTGAAGTTTGGGAAGCACTGTTCATATGGCTAGGAAGGAATTGTCAATCAATTCGAATGAATTTTCATGTAAGAATTACAAATATGTTCTTCATTTGAGATAATGAATGTTTAAGTTCTGAAATACTCACCAGATAGGAAAGTAGTGCTAATTATCACTTGGTGTTTACTATGTCCTGGGTATTGGATGACATACTTTATTTCCATCTCAGTTCATCCTATCCACGATTTCATGACATATACGTTACTACCCCACTTCACAGATGATGGCTGAGGTTAAGTGATTTGCTAGGAGATGTTCCAGTCTTGAGCCTTTCAGTAACTCTGGCTATGGCACGTGTCTTTCTAGGGTCCTGGTGGAGCGATGCTGGGACAGCACTTTCCTCTCTGTCCCAAGACCCTGGGAAGGATGAGTCACTGCCTACGAGGGAAGAGGCAGCAGCGGTGGGCTAGTCTGCCAAGGGCTTGGTGTGTGGCCGCTGCAGACGCCCCAGCAGCCATGAAGAGGGGTTGGGAGACCCTCAGCTCCTCAGTGCCATCCCTGTTTGCTGTCTGCCCTGTTTCTCTATTTACATTCCACCTTGTAATTAAGCAATCAGCATCCTCTTAGGGATGATTCATAGTCTCAACTGGCAAAAGTCACTTGATCTTTGGCTTTATGCCTTTTAGCCAGATTGTCAGCCACTGCACATGTTACTCACCAGGAGCCCTGCTGCCCAGCCTGGCACCTGGCATGCTGTCTTTGGAGCCAGGCCAAGCAACATGCCCTTCATCACAGCTGCCCTGCTTGGTCTGGCTCCTGAAGTTTCCCCCAAGAGAAGTAGGCTTTGTAGATTTTGTCCAGAACTTCCCATGCCCATTGGGTTAGGGATGGAGGAGTAGCTGCCTTGTGTGTACTCCCGATGGGGAGAGCCTGGTTAAACCCTGAGCATGGAATGAGGTCTGCTTGGAAGAGATCTGCAGATCAGGCTCCCACCTGGCGTATCCTTGAAGAACTTACTCTGTCGCCCAAGACATTTTAAAGGGCATCAGACAAAACTCTGGAAAAGATGTGGTATAAGTGAGGGCACCACAGCCCCCGGGAGCAGACTTCATCACCGCCGTCCACCTGTGACATTTATGTGGCGGCTGAACAAACAGGCCGCAAGCTCACAGGCTGGAGTTTCTCACCTGCTTACTAAATAACTGCAAGGCAGAGGGGTCTCAGTATGTTGCTGGAGGTTTATAGAATGAGAATTTCATGGCAGCAAAAGTCGTTCTTTCTTCATTGTTCTATCTCTCTTTTCTTTCTCCTCTCCTTTATCTCTGCATTTCCTTCTCTTTGTCAGTGTGACCTGCTTTATGTCTGAATTTTCTCTCTCTTTCTCTTGCTTTTAAATCACACTTTGACAATCTTTTGATCTTTGTGTAATCTGGGCAGGAGCTCGATTTGGTTTCATTGTCATTTATAGGGGAGACTGTGCTGGGAGAAGAAACAAGTGTCAGAAACAACTGAAGTATCTTAGGACTCAAGGCAGCACAGGTCATGGCCTGGCCTTCCATAAGCTCCCTAAGGGCACAATTTCTTTCTTATTTGTTTTTTCTATCTTCTTCCTCCCCTTCCCTGTCACTGGCAGTTCATACACATGCATTCAATTAACAAAGGAGTGGATTCAGAAGCAAACTGGAGCTCGGCTTTGTATTTGGAGCTGAAGTTTTTCATGTCTAAAAGAAATGATCGGACTGAGCCAGCAAGTAATTCCCCAGGCTCTTACCATGTCTGAAGCTTGCCGACTGATGAGTGAAGACGGCAGTAATGGGAACGTGATACCTCTCCTGCCTTGGGCAGGGTCCCTTGCTGTGGCTCACATGGACAGATTCTATAGCTGAGGACATGTTATGCTGGGCTCTGAGATCCACCCTTAGAAAGGCCTTCTCCCCTATCCCAGTCTGATTAGATCGCTGAGAACAGTGACAGAGGATGAAAAGAAAGTAGACTTGGGCAAGATGAAGGCCGGTGCAGAGTGGTATTAATGAGTTCTATTCTATACATAGTCCATGAGGTCAGAGGGAAAAGCCCAGAGCCCACCCATTTGGCTAATATTTATTGAGCACATGCTATAGCTGGCATTGTAATCAGCCCTGGGGCAATAATAGAGGCAAAAGCAACCACGGTGCTGGCTGTCACGGATGCATCTCCTAATTTAGAGCAGTGCTGCTCAGTCTTTAACATGCACACAGGTCACATAGAAGCCTGCACACAGATGCAGAATCAGAATTTACATCGAATGTGACGATGTAAATTCTGATTCTGCGTCTCCAGCAGGCTCCCATGTGGTAACAGTGCTGTTGGTCCATGGACCACGTATTGAATAACCAGGGTCAAGAGGAGAAAGGAGAGTCTCACAGAGGCAGCAAGGATCAGTAATCAAACTGGACAGAAGAATCGTGTAGAAGAAAAGGAAGGATAGGCACTTAAGGAATTAGGGAAGTGCTCAATGGAAATGGAGGGGAAAGACAGAGAAGGAGACTGGTGGCAGGAGCAGGTGGGATGGGAGGAGTGCATGAGGGCTGGAGAGGAAGGCTCAAGGCCTGCAGAGCCGTTCAGAGATAGGCTAACCATTATTTGGAGTCAGAGGAAGGGGGAGGAGTCATGTGAACACTGGAAGACGAAGGACAAAGACCTGGGAGCACCTCAGTGATGCCCAGCTCATGTGCACTAACGTGGAAGGGGCCAGCATAAGGAGCTATAGGGAGAAATGATGTCTTCTATTTTTAAGGAGATACTGGAAATCAAAGGAGTCGTCAAACCAAGGTGCCGACTAACGGACCACCTTAAATGAAGGGATGAAAATTTTAATTTTAATTTTAAAATTTAAATTTAATGAAAATTGTTTGTAGTTAGCTATAGCAACTATGTAAATGGACCTCTCAAGATTGCTAAGGGTGCTTGAAAAAACGGCGTTCTTTGTATAACTGGAATATTCTCCCTGCAGCTTAAAATCACTCATTAGTGATGTCTGAGTAAATGTCCTGAGTTCCCATCTCCCTTGCCACCATCTTTGGCAGAGTGGGGGCAGTTGGGCCAATGGTTGTTCCAGGGAGTAAGTGGTCCTGAGACTGGTTTTGTATGACTCTTCCTTCAGAGCCTTCCCTGCCCCTTCTCTCTGGTCCTCGTGGGGCCTCCAGCCTGTGATAACACAGTGATGAGATGCAGGATCCTGTGCGTGGCTCCCGGTAATCAGAAAGGTCTATGCAACCAAGTGCAGTGGCCGCGGCTCAGAGGCTCTGCCACCTGAACTCTGCTGCTGCAGAGAAAGTGCATCTTTGAGGGAGGAGAGAGGAGAGATTCCATCTGTTTGTGTTTGTTCCCGACCTGTCCTGCCTTCCTGGAGCCCTTTTCCTTCTCTCTCCCTGGACTCACAGGTGGATTTCCTCTGCATTTCTTGGTCTTATCAGCATATGACACAGTTATTGAAGAGGGAACAGCAGGCAGAGGGGGAAGCCCGGGGGTGTAGGATGCAGGCGGCGAGGCATGCAGCTGCTTCCATGGCTCTCGTTCAGTCTCCATGGAGGAGAATACAAGTGATCCAGCTTTTCTTGGTTTCCTAAAAGAGAGCTAAAGGATGATGGGGACAGGTTAGTTGTGAGGGACGACTTCTGGGCACCTTAACCGACCAAAGACCTCCTGGGGTCCTGAAAGATAGGAGGGACTTTCATTTCTCTTGGGATATTGGACAGTGATCCCTTGGAGAACACTTGAGGCTGCTTCCCTCCTCCTGACACAGAATTTCTATAACCTATGGCAGTTGGGGATGGCCAGCAGGACTGCCAGGGTCCCAGCTCCCCATGTCAGAAGTTTGCTCAAGGGC
This sequence comes from Perodicticus potto, assembly GCA_963574655.1. Classification (NCBI taxonomy): domain Eukaryota; kingdom Metazoa; phylum Chordata; class Mammalia; order Primates; family Lorisidae; genus Perodicticus; species Perodicticus potto. The sequence goes on from CAUYRH010093039.1 coordinate 23,322, forward strand.
CTTGGCCTCCCAGGTGTGGGCAAACAGTTCCTACTAGGCCCACAGTGGTAGGAAACCTGGTCCCGGGCACAGTCCTGATGTGTCTTCTGCTCCAGCTGCTGGGTGGGGCCGTGCATCCCAGTGGTGGCTTTCTGGGTTCACGTGCCAGGTAGACACTGAGGACAACACCGTTTAGTCATGGATATTGGCTCTATTACTTCTTTTAAGGGATCCAGGGTAGAAGTCAACCAGCAGTTGCAGGATTCCATATACCCATGCACCAGGCTGAGTTAGGAAGTATAAAGTCCATTGAGGAGCAGGAGGTCTCATTCCTATGTGAGCCCCTCAAGGAATATCTGATCTACCTGGAAAGACCAGACATGCCCCTGAGAGACGAAATGCAGCTGCCGAAGAGCATAGCTCCATGCGTGGGCAAGATGTTGCCACTACTGAGTGCTCACGTCAGAGCTGGCCCCGGCATAGAGGACGCAGATAATCCCTGGGAAGCCCACACTTCTCTGTGTAAAGCAGCCGTTGATTTGTGGTTTCCGTGCCTCTTGAAACATGGCTGAAATTACTTTGAATCAGCCTCTAATTCCACAGAGTATGAATGTTCAAAGCTTTCCCCAGAATTTTACTCATCTCTGACATAGTTGATGGCTAGGCTTTGGGCAAGAGGAAGTTTACCTTGTCCTGGCGTCCTTTGCCTCTTGCATTCCCACTTTTCTGAATGGTATCTCTCTGCTCCATGCTGACCTCACTGTGAAACTTAGATATTTTTAAAGACCTTTCCACAGCCAATATGTGTGTGTGTGATTCTTACAAATTATAGTGCTTTTAGTAGATTGTCCTGAAGATCCTGGGAAAGCCACCACCAAGGTCATAGACTCCTGCCCTCTGGTAGACTGCCCCCTTCTTCCTCCCCGCCCAACTCTACTCCTCACCCCCATCTCTGAAGGCCTCAGTATTTTGCAGCAGCCTCCCCTTCCTCAGCAGCCTGTGCCACTGGATTTCCAGGACATGGGGAGAAAGAAAGGCCTCATTCCTATTATAAGCACTTACCAGAGTCTATTCTCAACAAAGACTGCTATTTTCTGAAGAGAAATTTGGCTACTGACTATTACAGTAATACAAACTTTATCACTTTGCCATTCTCTAGCTGGATGGACTTCTGGGGCCATCCTCTTGTCACAAATAGGAACTAACACTCAGGTCACCAGACTGTACAGGATGGTGGAAAAATCACACGTTTGGGGGTTAGGCAGAATTAGTTTGAATCCCACCCCTGCAGCTTACTAGTCATGTGACCTTAGGTAAATTACCTTATCTTTCTGAGCCTTAGTTTCCCCCTCTGTAATCCCTGTGTGGCCAAGCAGTTGGGAAGAATGACTAAGTTACTCCAGATAGGAATGTCTAGTGCAGAGCCTGGCATAGGAGAGGAGCTGGGTCCCTGGTGTATGTGGCCCAGGGTCACAGACTGGTAGTGGCAGTGCTCAACTCCTGATGGCCTAATCACTGTCTCAAGGTCAGAGGCAGAACCAGCAGGAGGTATGCAGTAAGTAATTTAGTTGCTAGGAATCCACTTGCGCCACTGTGGGGACTGGCTAGCAAGTCTGCAATCTTGGGGTAGGCCCTCAGGAAGGGCAGGCTGGAGTTCTCGGATATGGTTACTGCTGCAGTCCACAGGGAGAATTTCTTTGTTTTCAGGAAGCCCCAGCTCTGCTCTTGAGGCTCTTCAACTGATTGAAGGCCCAGCCCACCCCGATAACCCGGGATAATCTGCCTTACTTAAAGTGAACTGAGCATGGGCTCCAATCACACCATATCTTGATCAGTGTTTGAGTGACTTGGTCTAGCCAAGCTGACACACACAACTGACCAGCGTACCCACCAAACTGGGAGCTATGTTTATTGGTGGAAGTCAAATTCTAGAGGCCCTTGATGTCCCTACTTAGAAGGTTGGATTTTAAAGGCATTGGGGTAGGAAGGATGTGGTTGCCATTTTCTCTGTTGGGGTCCTCTGCCAGCAGACAGCTTTGTTGGAGGAAGGGAGAAATGAAGTCTGGTCCCTCATTCCCGTGGGTGGATTGCTCCTGTTTAGGGAGACATTTCTCCTGAGTTCTCTCTAAAGGCTAGAGACACCCGGGGGAATGTGCACCAGACAGGCTGCTAAATTTAGTCCTCTGCCTTTTCACAGAGGCAAAAGCAAACCGTGATATTTTACTGTAAAATTACGCCTTGGCTCTTGAAGAGAGTGAGCCCCCAAGGTGGCTGGGGCAGAGGGGACCCTCTCAAACACAACCCTGGGGGGCTCCTTTCTTGTGGCTAGTACTCTGGGAGAGGAAGAGGTGATTAGGGCATTCAGACTGCTGTCTGGATTGTGACTTGGACGAAGAGCCGGTGGGCTCGCAGGCCCTCGTGCAGAGTTGAAGACGGCACAGGTGCCAGCTCACAGGAGGCCCTGCCCTCTGATCTTTTCCAGTGAAATTAGCCCAGCTATGGTAGGCAGAAGCAAGGGCTTCTCACATCTTGATCACAAAACAGAAAACCAGACATCTAATATATAGCTATGAATCTAACCTCCCTCACCCCAACCCTTTGTGCACAGAATCCCCACAGCTCTGAAGACCCAGGGTGCTGCCAGGAGAATGAACACTGAGCACTTGGGGACCTTTCAGATAGTGAGCTCACCTGACCAAGGATAGAGCCAAATCAAAGGGTGACAGAAATTTTGAACACGGATGAATGTATTTATTTCTTCTCTCTATGATCTGGTGAGTGAACCACCTCATACCACCTCCCTCCACCAAAAGACATTATTTTTACTTTTGGATGGATTTAATATTATGTTCAAACACATCATTATTATAATTCTTAATGAGATCGTGAGGGGTTTTCTGTTGCTTCAGGATTTCCCTGTCATTGTTTGAAGGTTCCCTGTTTGGCCTACAGACCCACAGGGTGGAAACTCAGGGTTTGAGCATATAGAACCCCAGAATGAAGGGACCTCTGAGGGGCAGCCAGGTCATCCTGCTGTCCTGGGCTCCCCCAAACTAAGTTGACTTCAGTTCTGATTAGGTCCATCAACATTTACTGACCCCCTCATGTGCCATTCCCGGTGTATCTAAAGATGATTTGAACATGGCTTACTTTCCTCAAGGAACTCTGCCAACCTGGGGAGATGGACCCAGACTGATGACACGGGGGTGTCCGGGCAATGGCAAAGGTGTGCCCCGTGTGCCACGTGAGCCTGGATGAGGGCCACCAAATTCACCATGTCCAGGATAGGCTTTCCAGAGGCAGAAACCCCTGGTCTGAGTCTTGAAGGGTAAGTAAGAGTTTCTAGATCAAAAGGACAAGTGAGGTAAGAGAGAAGGGCTTTATAGCAGAGGGAAGGCAATATGCAAAGTCCCAGATAAAATAAAAAAGATAAACCAGCATGGGAGGGGACAGGTGACAAAGACAAGGCCATCAGGATTGGTTCCACGGGCCCTCGATTTACTGTGTAGAGGAGGGTTTCAAAGGCAGCAGGACCAGAGGCAGTTAGGGGACTCAACCCCTGTCTAGGTGCAGGTCTCCTTGACCTACAAAAGGAAGGGACAGATTAAAGAAATGAGAGAAATCATTAGACCTTCAAGATTTGGGTACTATTTCCTTAACAATTTGAGGCAGCACATGTCATGGAATCCTTTCTCTGAACTTAACCCATTTCGGGCCATGTGAACCCATTCTCTAGTAGGGCCTTTGCTTCTTCTCTTGGGGCCGGCTTCTGCACAGTGTCAGGGAAGACCAGAGCTGAGACCCTCAGACACAGCCGCTGTTCTGCTCTGTGTGACTTGATGCTTGTGTCTGGTTCACTGTAACTCACATAGAAGGTCCTTAGGAGAGGGATTCCCTCCTCTCTCAGGGCCCTGTGCCCTCTCTGGTGAGCATACCCACTGACTCCCTCAGAGTTGGGATCTGTAGTCGGGCAGATCATGAATGATGCTAAACTGGGGTGCGGAAGCCCCAGTTAGCAGGTGTCTGCCAAAGCCCCCATGCAGGATGCTGGCCAGACCCTTATCCTTGATGGGCATCTGTTTGCTCATCTGTCGGTGAAGCTAACAATACTTCCACGGCACGATTCTCGCTGGAATCTGGGGGATTTGAGAATGTGTCTGGGAAGGCTCTGTGCCCAGGCAGGGTGAGTCACGTGGCACGGGCTTCTGGGGCCATGGCAAGATCTGACTGCTTTCAGTTCCCACCCTCTCATGATCGGGAGGCTCTGGAGTGAAAGGTGGGGATGGGGGCCCTCCAAGGTGCCCCCCACCTCTGGATGAGGGAAAGGATGAGGAATCTGCTCGCTCTTCTCTGCCCATCCGCAGCATTCTGAGCTGTCTCCCATTCTGGGCCACCGGGAAGGTGCCTCCCTCACCCCCAGGAGGAGGGGGTGCTGCTCGTCCTAGTATATGTTAATTGAAGCTCTGGGAGAGTCAGGGCTCTTCTTCCCCAGACAAACAGCAGGATATAAAAGTAAAGCTTTATGGAGAGGCCAAGCTCTGAGGAGGCAGCCCTGAGGTACTTAATGGCTTCATGGCAGCCAAAACGGGAGGAAATGGAGCTTCTGAGAATTTCCTGAGAAACCCAAAGCTCTTTTTAAATAGCAAGGAGACCTTCCAATAGAGGGGAGGGGACTTCTCAGATGTTAAGTTTCCTTGGAGGACACTGAGCCTCATCTCTGCAGCTCTACCTGCACCCAGGATTGCAGACTGTTTATTTCCTTATTCTAGAAAAGCCGTAACAGTCGAGCTACCACACACCCTTGATCCTCAGGGAGTCCCTGAGTGGGTGGGGGCAGATATTAGGGGTCTATCTCCATTTTAAAGAAAAATAAACTGACTCAGAAAATGGCAAACTTTGCAGAAGGGTCTTACAGGGATCAGGAGATGCAGGTTCCAGTCACTGGTGTGTCTAAGCGTGCTGGGAGTCAGACCCCTCATCTGTGCAATGAACAGCCAGTTGGATGAGATTGGTGGCTTTCAAAGTGGCATTCCTGGAACTTGAGTGCCTCTGGGCCCACCAAGAACGCAGAGCAGGAACCGGGCAGCCAGGATCTAGAATTTCTAGGCCTGTTTCAAACAGAGCACTTTACTTTGATCTGTCATATGTTGGGATTTCACATGGAATTTCATTTGAAGACAGAGTTTCTCAGTTTTGAGAGACTGAAAACCTCTGGACTGAATGGTCTCTAAGGTAGCTTCCACTCCAACCTCAACTTCTTTGAGTGAGGTCTCAGCCAGCCTCTGATGACCTCTCCACCACTCACCCATTCTGATGACCTCTCCCCACTCCTCCTAGATGGGTGGTAACCAAGTTGCCATGGGACAGCTTCTCCTTCCTGGCATGGGTGGTCCACCTCAAACCCCTGCCTTCATTTGGATCAGAAGCATCTCCGCAGCAGAGGTGGAGTCTCCTGTGCCTATTATGACTAAGGGTGGGACAGCTCCCCACTTGCTCTCCTGGGCATTTTCCCTGACTGGACACTGTAGCCTGTTGACTCCTGACCCCTGGAAAGGGGAGGACAGTGGAGTAGCCTGTGGGGACTGAGGGTTGGGGAAGCACCACTAGTACTCTGTCTTTAAGTGCCAAGATTAATAAATTGGCAGAGGTTGGGGTGCCATTTGTTAGACATCTGCTGATAGACAGAGGTGGAAAAAGGAGAATGGGTGACCTCAGCGGGTAGCCCAGACACCTGGTCAGCCCATTATTTGGTGGGTTTTGGAATATTTACATGTTAAAAGTAAATATTCTTCAAATATTCTTATTTGAAAATAAAAGGAGTCATGAAAAGGTGAAATCTCCCAAATTTCTTCAGTCATTGGTGGTAGCAGGTGGTGAGAGTATTATGTGATCTCCAAGGTTGCAGCCACTCTCAGCCTTTCTTTCCACTGCAAGGAGAAGAGGTGATATTTAGGCGTGGGGGGTAAACGCATGCCACAGAAGATGTGGTAGTGGGTGTGGGAAGCAGGAGTGAAAGAGTGGGCTGGGCCTTGCTCATGACACCAGATGGTGGAGCGCCCACTAGAGGCTATCACCACTGTGTAATGAAAATGACCCACAAGGGCTATCTTCTGTTGAGACTTTTGTTCCAGATTCAAAGTCCTGATAGAAAATAAGTGCTATCTGAGCTTAAGTCACTTGTCTGGCCCCTGGCTGTACACATTGCAGAGGAAATTTCCAGATCCCTAGGCTTTCATAGCTGGAGGTGGCCAATCAGAGGGAGAGCCAAAAATTATCCTTTTGGGCAGCACCTGTGGCTCAAAGGAGTAGGGCACTGGCCCCATATGCCAGAGGTGGTGGATTCAAACCCAGCCCCGGCCAAAAACTGCAAAAAGAAAATAAAAAATAAAAAAAAAATTATCCTTTTCCCGATTCTGCAAAATAAGAACAAGACTAAGCACACATGAGTTATTTGGTACATGTAGCAGAAACCACTAGGAGATTAACAAAGCTCTTTCCTCTTCCTCTTAGTTAGGCTGGGTCCCAGCCTCCCATGCAGTTGAGCATGGCCATGATTGGGTTCTTACCCATGAGCATGAGTTTGAGTAGAGCTCTTCCATACCCCCAATCACCCAACAGCATCTTTAGAGTCATATGATGAAGGAGGATGACTTGCAAGAGGGAAGGATGTAGATCCCTGAGTTCTTCCCTGGAGGAGAGGTGGCTTTCTACTCTGATAAGTGAAAGAAGAAACATGTTTATCATGTTAAGACATTGCAATGTTGAGCTAGCTAGTGTTACCTTGAATGAATATAGCAGGAGGGATGGAAGCTGGATAGTAAAACAAACACATCTCCACTTTTCAGAAAGGCCAAGTTAATGGGGACAGCGGGGTCAGGCTGTACCAGGTCCTGAATGCCTAGATAGCCAAGAGCAAGATCAGAGAGCTAGATGTCTCCTCTTTGGCCATCCAGGGACCAGGACCAGGAACAGATTAGCAAGGTGCTCTGGGTTGAAGGTGCCTTCCCGTGGACGGTGCAGACAACTGTATTAACCTGCCAAGAGTAGCTTTTTTTAGGCAAGCAAGAACATTAGCGATGTTCTCATGTGGCTCGGAGACTCAGGAAGACCTAGTGGGAGTGAGAAAGGGACCCCTGGACAGGGCTGTAGAGCAGATATTTTGGATTGTGCCACTTCCTTGAAGACCTCCCAGGCCTGAGTACCCCCATGCCCTTGTCCTTGCTCCATCGCAGTACACATAATTTTCCCTTCTCTGGTCACTGTCCCAGAAAGGTCACTAGATTAGGAGTGAAGAAAGCAGTTTCAAGTCCCAGTCCTGCCACCGGGGCTGGGACTTAAAGCTCTGCTACTTCTCTGGGCTGTAAAATGAAGGTGTTGGACAAACTAATTTCTCAGTGATTCTTTTCTTCTCACTCTATTCTTCTGCCAAAATGGGTTTCTAAACACGATGCAGATCTCTTGGCTCTAGGAAGGTAAATAAACACCCTGGCTCTGTGCAACACCTCCTTGGATGTACTGACTCTGTGCTTCTGCATACGTCTGTTCACCAAACCTGCCAACTGACATCATTGCTGAGTGCCCCCGCCTAAGGCACTGTGTGTCACAGGTGGGGACAGCAGCTCTGTCTTAGAAGAGCTGGGATGGGATGTGCAGTCTCTTGACTTAGCGAGTTGGGGATGGGGTATTTATGAGTGTGCCAATTATTTTGGAGAGGAATAGTGATGCAAATAAATTCCGCAAGCGTAAGGAAACGAGGCCTCTGGGTCCTATCAAGTCTGCAGGTGGCTGAGTTTTTACCTGCTGAGTTTTTTGAGCTCTAGGAATCTCTTTAATTTCGACAGAACCTGTGCTTTTATGAAAGGGTGTGTAGAGATTCCCAAGGGAGGGCTGAGAGGCTTCAGCTGCTACTTTAAGGTGGGAGCACTGAGGGGTCTCCCTTTAAATGACACCCACTTTGCAAGGCTGTGTGACCTCTCGCAAAGGAGTCTCCTGACCTAAGAGGAAATGAAACGGTCCTGGGAGGCCCAGGCTGGGGCTGTCCCAGCTTGGAACAAAGAAGCCGCTGTTGTCTCAAGAGTCTCTGCCTCCGTCTCTCTCCCTGCAGGCCGGCAGCAGTTTGTTCTCTGGGGGCCTCTTCGCTCGCCAGTGTCTCAGTTGTTTGCTTCTCAGGCACGACTGAGGTGACTCTTCTGGCTTCTCTGTCAGTCCTTAGAGATGCTCTGTCATAGGAGACTGCTTGCTCGTAGTCAAAGATCCAACATGGGCAATGAGTGATTTTTGGCCAGGCAGGAAGCAGCTCCAAGTCTGTGCTTTAAAACAGCTTCCTGTTTCAGAGGTGTCACCAACACAGAGTGTGTGTGTGTGCGTGCATACACACATTCATGGGGAGGGAAGGGCAGGGAAGGAGAAGTTGGGGAGCGTATTAATATCTGAGGGCTTCTGTGACAGAAGTGTATTGTAGTCTCACCGTCATGGAGACTACAAGTCCAAAGTCAAGGTGTTGGCACAGCCATGCTGCCTTTGAAGGCTGTGAGGGAGCGTCCTTCCTTGTCTCTTCCTAGCTTCTGGTGCTTGCCAGCTATTCTTGGTTTATAGGTTCATCACACCCATCTCTGCTTCATCATCACATGGCAGTCTCCATGGGGGTCTGGATGTCTAAATTCTCCTCTTCTTATAAGAGCTCTGGTCATTGCGTTGGGGTCACCCTAATTCAGTATGACCTCATCTTAACTTGATGACCTTCGCAAAGACTCTACTTCTAAGAAAGATCACGTTCACAAGTAGCCAAGTTTAGGACCTGAATATATCTTTTGGGGGTGACACAATTCAAGTCATATCAGGAAGGCATCTACTTTACTTGGGTGCTCACCAGTTAAAACTGTTGAATAATGGGGAATCTGACTCTGATCTTTTCACTTTACATAGGCACTAATAGCATCCAGTTTCCTGGTGCCAGCTCTCCATATGCCATATTCCCAAGAGTCATTCAAAAGGAATCAAGAACAGGAAGAGGTGAATCAAGAACAGAGAGGTAAAGCTACTTGTCAGGGTTTTTTTTCCTAAAGCAAGTTCTTATATGGAAAAACTGAACAGTGGGCGAATAGGTAGAGCATAGAGGAATTTTAGGGCAGTGAAAGTACTATGTATGATACTATAATGTCATTGATACATATTTCCAAACCCATAGAATGTACAACATCAAGAGTGAACCATAATGTAAGTTATAATGTCTGGGTGATAGTCATGATTTGATGTAGGTTCATTGATTGTACAAAATGTCCCCCTCTGGGGATGCACATGGATGGTGTGGGAGGCTGCACATGTGTTGAGAGGGGGTATGAAGGAAACCTCTGTACCTTTGATCTAAAAAAGTAAAATCTATTAAACCAAAGAAAGAGACAAACAACTGAAAGGTGAATGTGGGCCATTCTGTGTTCATTTTTTTTTAATTAAATCAAAGCCATGTACATTAATGCAATCATGGGGTACAATGTGCTGTACAATGTACAATATACAATTTGAAATATTTTCATCAAACTAGTTAACATAGCCTTCATTGCATTTTCTTATTTATTGTGTTCAGACATTTATATTCTACATTTAGTAAGTTTCACCTGTACTCTTCTAAGATGCACCGTGGTCCCACCAATTACCCTCCCTCCACTCATCCTCCCCCCCCTTTGCTCCTTTCCCCATATTCTTATGCTGTAATTGGGTTATAGTTTTCATATGAAAGCTATCAATTAGTTTCATAGTAGGGCTGAGTGCATTGGACACTTTTTCTTCTATTCTTGAGATACTTCGCAAAGAAGAATATGTTCCAGCTCCATCCATGTAAACATGAAAGAGGTAAAGTCTCCATCTTTCTTTAAGGCTGCATAACATTCCATGGTATACATATACCACAATTTATTTTTCATTTATTTCTTCTGGTGTTGCATGGGAGGTCATTAAATGGTTCTGGTGGTCATTAAATTCATGCTCGAAGACTGCACTTCTTGAAGATGGGAACCATGTCTTCAACATTCTGCATCTCCTAGGTAGAGAACCTGGAGGGACACAGAGTGAGTTGTCTATGTTTGTTAAAGGCGTGAGTTATCTCCCATTCTTCCCATTCTCTTCCCTGCAGTGCCTGTGAAGGTGTCTCTCCTGAGCAAGGATGAGGGCCGAGAGCCTTCAATCACAGGGCCTTCCTGTGCATTGGTCTGAGGGAAGGGAGCTGTGGGAGGGATAACTGAGTTTGACCCCATTGTTAATAACATGTTGCCCCCCTAGAGCTCTTTATGCCTCCACAAAATCATTAGTCATGTCGTGGTTTGTCCCTCACATCAGGAGGCATCAGTCCCAGTGAGATCCAGCCAAGGATGGCCCAGGAGATGTCTGAATTTCACCTGGCGCAGGACAGTTTGATGTCATATAAAAGGAGGTGGGATGGGAACTTGTAGGATATTGGATTGTTTTTATTTTAAAAAGTAGTAAGTAAATAGAACTTGATAAGACCGACTGTATGCAGCCCTGAGATGGTTTGGGCAAAGACTGAAGGCTACCTGCATTGCAGCCTTCGTCTTACTTTGCACAGTATGGGCCATTTCTGATTATATCAAGGCCCTGACTCTTGCTTTTACCACTTTCCTAAAACAAGGACAAGGGCTGCAGTAAATAGACTGAGAGCTCTTAGAAAAGCCCAATGGGGAGAAGCGATTGTGGGGACAGGATCTCTCTGCTGCCTGTTGCCAGGTCTTCATCAGACCTGTGGGGTGGTCTGTCCTGCTTACTCTGAGGCTTGGCCACTATGCTTTACTTTTATACCTGGAAAAATACATTTTAGGCAAAAATTAAGCTTTCATGAGGTGACGTATTAGAATTTCCAGCCTCAGTTTGACCTGGGTCTGCTGCATCTGCTGGCCTGTTAGGAAGTCCAGTGAAGAGAGGTTCTAGGGGCCTGTGGCTCAGGTCTGAGGACGCAGTCTGAATGGAGGGGAGAACACAGTGGCCAGGCCCAGTCAAGGACCAGGAGCCAGCCCAGGGTGGGGGCAACTGGAGACGAACCATGGTCTTCTGCTCAGGTCACTTTCCTTCCCTCCCTTGGTCCCAAGCTTGAACCACTGCCTGTTGCTTTGGAAGCAGCTTTGCTGACAGGAGTTGCCGGTTTGGATGGCGGTGCTGGTTCCATTAGGAGGCAGGGCTGGTGACAGTGGCGGTGGGCTGGTGGCAGTGGAGGTGGCCTGATGCCACAGAGGCCTGCGCCCTGTGTTAGTAGCAGCATCTGGAGGTTTCTGGTGCCAACTGTGACAGAAGCACCACTTGGGGAGCCGTTGGAGACACCAGCAGTCACGTAGTGACAGAAGAGGCTTCAATGGAGTTGCCACTTTTAAAATTTCAAACAATGTCGAGAGGGTGCTGGATGGAGAGCCTCACTGAGGGGACAGGGAGAGGTGGGCCTTTGGAAGGCTTAGGCCACGCTGAAGGAAGAGCTGAGTGTGTCGTGTGGAGGGGGCGGGCCTGGCTGCTCACTCATCAGTCCTTCGGCAAGCCCTTGCTCTTCTTTTAACAAATTCCCTTTTTACTTTTGAAGGCCAAAGGAGTGTTGGCATAATTTGTTCCCCACAACTCAATTTAGGTTCATTCAGTTCAATTCAACAAATATTTATCGAGTGAGGCAGCCCTGCACCTGGAATCTAGAGAATCCATGTGGGAGCCAGACACTATTCTTGCTCCCGAAAGGTTTATAACTTGCTGGGGGTGGGGGTGGAATAAGACAGGTGCACACGTGTCAAACACACACACACACACCCCTTTCCAAGGTTATCTTCCTCTAAAATATAGTGGGAGAGAAGAGAAGGGGTGAATGAGGCAGCTGCTGTTGCTCTTCTCAGCAGCCCCCAGGGAAGTGTAACTAGGACACCTCTCCGCCCTCAGTAGAGAGGCGTGCAAGGCAGGCGACACTTCTCTCTTTGATCTATCCCTTTCTCCTCACAGAACAACTCAAGGCTGTATGAGGTTTACCCAAAGACTAAGCAGATGATGTTATAGGTCAAACTGGGCTCCCCCCAAAGACATGTTAAAGTCTTAACCTCAGCTACCTGTGAGCGTGACCCTATTTGGAAATAGGACCTTCACAGATGTAATCAATCAAGTCCTACCGGAGTGAAATTGTCCCTAATCCAATGACTAATGTCCCATAAGAAGTGGGGAATTTGGACGACAACAGACACAGGGGCAAGAAAGGCCACGTGACAACAGAAGGAGAGATCGGGGTGCTGCGGCTGCAAGCCACGGGCCCCGAGGAGCGCTGGGAACTCAGGAGAGGACTCGCCTCCTCACAGGGAGCCCCCTGCTGACACACTGCTTTTGGATTTCTAGTTTCTACCACTGTGAGACAGTACATTTCTGTCATTTTAAGCCTCCCAGTTTGTGGTGCTTTGTTGCTGCAGCTCTGGGAAATGAACACAGATGGAATTATCTCACAGATTGGGAAGACTCAAAGCTGTAGCTATGCCCCATTTTTCACCCAGCTGACGGAAAAGTGTTACCTAAGGAGCCTCATCCCTCATGGAGATCCCCTGTCCGCGGACCTCAGCCCCCACTTTCCCTCCCATCTTCTCAGGACGGTGTCTGTGCGAATGCCCCTTCTTGTTTACTATTCTTTTGACGAGTTTACACATCAAAATGTGGCCCACAGGGACTTGTCTTTTCCCAAGATTTGTTAGCTGCCCTCAGCAGTTCATTACTTCAAGCTTGATTTATTCACTGTACCTGGAGTGACGCCCTGGGTGGTACCTTCAGCCAGACAGTCACGGGCCGCTGCCGCTCCAGATTGGGAGTGGGGGTGAACGTGTGCGTTCTGCGTGTGGTGCCTCTGGGATGGCGCCGCCTGAGTCTACGGGACACCATGTCCTTGTGTCCCAGTTGCCCATGGGTTACATGGGCACACACACAGAATCAGGAATGCTCTCAGCTAAGTGTCACAAACTCTCGGCTTGGGATTCGGATCGAATTCCATATGCAGCGCTCTCTTTTAACTTGTCTGAAGCCATGTGCCTCTTACTGCGAGAGGCATTTCATAAAACAAAAAACCGTTAGAGAAAAATTTGGAATGTGAGCACCACGGAGTAGACGTGAAAACCTGCCACGGTTTTAGATGATATTCTAGTTGCATATTTCTTCCACTTTGCAAACATATGAACTGCGCAGATGCCTGGGGTGGAGCGTGATTGAGATGTAAGTGATCTCATTATTGGACTTAGTGACCTGGGAATGACTAGAAATGAAAAGAATTTTTTTTTTTCTATTTTTAAAAACTGTAATTTCTATTTCCAGGCCCTCCTCAAGGACGGCCCACACTCGGGACACTGATCACAAGACTTGGGGCGCTGTGGCGGCCATTCCTGACCTCCTCCCTGGGGTGCCGAGTCCCGAGCACGGCTTTGAGCCTGCAGTACTGAAGGCTGGGACCACCGGCCGGCTGTGCTGAGGACGCAGCGCCGTCCCCACCCCCACCCGCAGCTCAGCTCTGCTCAAACATCTCATCTTCTCTCCCAGGCCTGCTCGCAAATCCTGTTTATCCCGCTCTTTCTCTCCCCCTGTTGACTGGCGTGCCCTTTCTACTCTGGATTTGCCACTCAGCCGCCCACCCCTTCCTGGCCGTACTTACTGTTTACTCAGTTGCTCTTGATACCAGATAATTGGGTTTTTGATTGTATGGCATTATATGGATTTAAAGATGTCAGTTTATTGCTTTCCAGATTACAGTCAAACCCTCTTAATATCACTGCTGTTTAAGCGCGGACCCCCATCTCTCCCCTGCTGTGGGAGCCTTGGGCCCTGACACTTCCCTGCTCGGCCTCCAGAGGCGCTCGTGGCACCGCCCCCCGCCTCCCACGCTCTGGACCCTGGCGCGCCAGGGGGCTCCGCGCTCACCTCCACTGAGCAGCGCTGCGCAGCCCAGCGAAGTGCACTGAGGCTTTGCTCCTGCAGCTCGCTTGCCTTGGTGAATTTTTTTTCCTCTGTCTGTTATTAAGCTTGAAATGAGAGATCCTGGACGGCCCAGGGACATAACAAAAGGCTTGTGGAATTTCTGGGCTTCGGTTTTACTTCTTTTTGGAATGAAAATGAAGAAACTGTGTGTGTGTGTGTTTGCTTGGTTTGAGAAGGCAGTAGAGGAAGGAAAGTTCTGCTTACATTTGATGGCTGGAGAGCAGTGAACTGAAAGCCTGAACAAAGTATTGCTACTTGACTATGATTTTGGTTTGAGCTTTCTTTTCACCCCTTCATCTCTCAGTATTCTCACCTGTGAAATGGGTACCTCCCTTCAAAAAGCTTTGTTAAGAAGAATAAATGAGAAGAGATATATGTGTGTGTGTGTGTGTGTGTGTGTGTGTGTGTGTGTATATTCGTGTATATATGTGTTTATGTATGTATTCGGGGGTGCCAAAAATGTATACACATTTTAAGAAGGAAAACACTATTAAAATCGTAATACTCTAGGCTCAGTGCCTATAGCTCTGCCGGTAGGGCACCAGCCACATACACCGGAGTTGGCGGGTTCGAATCCAGCCTGGGTCTGCCAAACAACAATGACAACTACAACCAAAAAATAGCCGGGTG
>CAUYRH010093048.1:0-29618 GCA_963574655.1 Perodicticus potto
TCTGGTCATTATTTTCTTCTTACTACATCATGTCCCCTAAAATTTGATTTCTCTTACAATTCATTATTATTATCCATAATTTCCTCTTTCTCTAAATTTCACATCTGTCTCACAATTTCTTATTTTTCCCATAATCCTCCACTCTATCCTATAGTCCTTTGGCCCTCCCAGAATTGTGTCATTCTCATGATTCTCCATTTTCTTCCATAACTCAATGTTTCTCCCACAATTCTATGACTTTCTCATAATTCTTTGTGGTCTCCCCAATCCTTCATTTCCCCCCACAAATCCATGCATTACCCATTATTTTCTGTCTCTTTCACAATTTCTGTAATTCCCACAATTCTCCGCTGTCATTCACAATTCTTCGTCTTTCCTATTCTCTGTTTCTTCCATATTTTTCTGTATACTCTTTTTTTTTTTCTGATTAACAAAAAAAAAAAAACTGTATCACTCTTTTGCCCCTGGGTAGAGTGCTAAGGCATCATAGCTCACAGCAACCTCAAACTACTGGGCTCAAGTGATTCTCTTGCCTCAGCCTCCCTAATAGGTGAGACTACAGATCCCCACCACAACATTCACCTAGGTTTTTTATTTTTAGTAGAGATGGGGTCTCACTCTTGCTCAGACTGGTCTTGATCTCCTGAGCTCAAGCAATCCACCTGCCTTAGCCTCCAAAAGTGCTAGGATTACAGGCATGAGACACTACACCCAGTAATCCTGTGTATACTCTTAAAATTCTCCCACTCTCTCACATAATCCCCCTTCTCACAACTTTTCCTTTTCTATCTAAATTTTACATTCCCTTTCACAATTCTCCTTTCTGATGATTTTCTGTTCTCTTTCATAATTCTCCACTGTCTCCCACAATTTGCATTCTTTCTCACAATTTTCTATTTCCCCCAACAATTTCTTTTTCTTCTTTTTTTTTCTTTGTGAAAAACCAAATCCCCCCAAAACAGGTTAATTCCACCCTAACATCACCAGATGCAATGTCTGGGGACAGACTCTGGGTACAATGCTGTGTGGCAACTGCTCACTCACACTCGGCTCCGAGAAGGCCCCCAAGGGAGAACTTACCTTCAGGGGGCTGAGCCAAGGGGGTAAGGGGTGGCCCCAGAATAGGCGTGGGGCAGACATGGGGGCAAGGTGGTACTTCTTGGCAAAGGAGATCTTCATGGCATCTTAAAGCCTTGAAGAGCATCACGAGCTGCTCCTGCCTGCACCTCGTTGTCAAAGGCGATGTCGTGCCGCTATGACACCAGACGGCCCTCCTTGAAACCAGGGAACTGGTTGAAAAGCATGGCCAGCATAGCTCGTTGGTCTCCTCTGGCAGGTTGGTGAGGAACTAGATGCGATTCGGTGGGTTCTCAGAAAGAGGCTGGGCAGGTGGCGTCTGCCCGGGCTAAGCTGCCGTGGGGGCATGGCCCCTGGTGGGATCGGGCCGGGTGCAAGGCCTGGCAGTGGGATCATGCCAGGAGACGGCATGTAGGGCGGCTGGCCTAGCACGTGGGGCATGATGTGGGGTGCCTGTGTCATCGGAGGCATGCCCGGGACAGGCCCCAGGACAGCCCCTACCACCAGAGCAGCTGCCCCACCCTGCACGGCCTTCTTGGTGGATGAGGTCTCCTGCCTCTTGGGCTTCCTCTTCTCCCGCTTGCAGTTGGCGTTCCTCAAAGGTGCTCTTCATCTTGGCAATGGTACCCGAGTCAGTCTTGGCATACTGGATGCGCATGGGCTTGTCATAAAATGGGAAACGCTGCATGGAGCGAAGGGCGTTAGGGGCACGACCGCCCTCCTTAAAGATAACAAAGGCCTGGCCCCTCATCTTCAGTCTTCGTGAATCTGGGAAATCCAGGGTCTGGCCAAACTGGGAGAAGATGGCATACAGGGGCTTCTTCAGCTCATCCTTTCTGATCTTCTCACTGAGGTTGTTGATATAAACAGTGTGATCGGGGCAGGCCCCTGGAACTGCCATGGAGTGAGGTGCCGAGGTACAGCTTAAAAAACGATGAGGGTGACTTTAGTCCTGGATTTCTCCAAATCCTTTGCCCCAATGCTCGCTTAAAGGGCTGCTCAAAGATCTTCCCTCCCAGAGGAAGTCAGATGAGATGGGAGTGTGGGACAGAATCCTGCCCGATTTCCTGTTCTTCCCACAATTCTCCATTCTTTCCCACAAATCTCTATTATAGTACTTAATGCAAAAGTTTTAAATTATGTCTTTAAATGTATATTTCTCTTACCTACCCATGAGTTTTCTAAAGTTGAAAACTAAGTTATACTACAGTTTTTCATCCTCTGCATTGGTGCTTTTCACAAGGCAACCTGCCAACAATGGCTGGTTCTGACACTATGATAAAAGCCTGGGCCAAAGGGAAAGTCTTGCTATGACAAAAATGCCATCCTAGTTAAACACTGTGGTTACTGACATAACAGATTGGCAAGTACAAACTTTTTTATCTCAACATGAAACAGTAACTAGCCGTTCCTCCCTAGCGTGGGTAGCACTGTCCTGGTTCTTTTTATAGAAAAGAATTATGTCGCATAAATGAAAAGCCAGTGAAGCTATTAGCAAGCAGGCACTGAAGGAACAAAGGAATCAATGAATCCTGAATAACATCGCTCATTCAACAGTATTTGCGGAGACAGGTACTATTTTAAGTGCAGGGAATACAAAGGGGAATAAGTTGAACAAAACCCCATTCGCAAAGGAATTTAGTGTATTTTGTCATGTAGAACGCACTCCCAGGCCTTATGCACACCCACATTTTTGGCCCAAGTTTTCCAGAAAATGCCCCTTGAGAACGTGGCCAGCTCTTGGCCAGTACAGATGCATCTGGGGAGGGCTAAAGCTGCCCCGTAAACGTGCAGATCCCACTGCCCTCCTGCAGCCAGCTACCCGCTCTGTGAAGGCTGCCCCTTCTCTCTCTCCCAGGAGCCCTCCCTTCCCCTCCAGGTTTGGGCTACAGCCATGATAGCCATGCCTATGGCTGATGGGCAAGAGCTTCTGAAGCTGCTCAGCCAACAGGGAGCCAGGCAGGTCCCTGGGGCCTGTGCAGGAATCCCAGTTCTTTCCATGCAGCTGGGCCCTGAGCTTCAGTCCTTGCCTCCCACAGCCACAGCTTCCCTCGCCAGCTCCTCTATCACTCGCTCCCCTGGTCATGGTGCTCGGTGGAGGCCACTCCAGCCCACTCCCACTTGATGCCAGATCCTCCCAGACCGGAATCCTGCGCACTCAGTGGGCCCAGGCAAGAGGGCACAGCTGCTCTGGGAGGCCTGCTGGGCTCCCTCACTCCCAAATTGTACTACCCATGTATAATGCTTATCTTTATTTTCCCTCAAAACTTTGGTCCCCAAAGTGCGCATTATACATGGCAAGATGTGGTACTTTTTTCGGTAAGTAAATAGATCAACCAACCAATGAACAATCCAACACACAAACAGATAAGCCATTTAAAATTGTGAGAAACATCAGGAAGGAAATGACACTGCTAATATGACAGAGGTTAAGGGGTGGTGTCGTCCATGGTGCAGCAGATTTGCATTCCTAGGAGCTTGTTAGAAATGCGGAATCCTGGGCCCCACCCAGAACCACTGAGTCAAAGTTTGCATTATAACACAACCCTCAGGTGACCAGTAAGCGTAGTACAGATTGACAGCTGCGGGATACAGCCTCAGATGTGGTCATCAGGAAAGACATCTCTAAAGAAGTGACATTTTACCTGAGACTCAAATGATGAAAAGGACTCAGCCATTTAGGGAGCAGGCCAAAGAGTGATGCAGACAAGAGGAACAGCAAAGGAAAGCATTCTGAGACCAGAACGAGTGCGGAAAGACTAGTGGGGCCACACCGAGCGAGGGGCAGAATGGTAGGGAGTGATGTCAAGGCTGGATCACACAGACCTCACAAACCATGGGGAGGACTTTGCATTTTCTTCTAAGTGAAATACGAAGCCATAGAGAGGTTTTTAAAAGAAGGCTTTTTTGACCTGACAACAGGGAGAACTTGCTTTTCTCAACTTTGCTCTTCATTACTCTCTGTTATGCCTGGAGACCTTCACTTGGCTCCCTGCCACCACTGCCCATGAACTTCACAATCTTCTGAGGCCTGAATGAGCAAAGGTTAAGTTCCTAAGACACAGCCAGGGGACCCTCTTACAGCTCAGTGTTTCATGGAGTCCTCCAGGATTCACACCCGTACTCAGGAGGATCACATCTCCATCAAGGGTCAGAGCTATCGCTCACTCTCAAATAAATGCCACTTTTCTTAAAATGGATTTATTGCCAGTGAGATTACAGATCGCCAAAGGTCAGCATCTTGTTTAATATTTTTCAACTTCAGAGGAAATGTTATGCCTAATCAACAAGTCCTCATCTTTTTTGGTTTTTGTTCTTTAATGAAAATCCAGGTTCTCTTCTCATAAATGTCTAAAAAATAAATGGATTTTTATTCATTTTACCATTCAAAGAACGCTCTTTGATTATGGGTAACTACCTTTTAATGTGGATCAGTCTCAACTTCTTCTCTGAACCCCAGTTTCATGCCTTTAGGTGTACACAGGGCATTGCTTTTTGAATAAGTTTCTTTAATTTATAACTGAACCTATTTAACACACACACACACACAGGGTGAAAAGGCCTGACTTGCGTTTCTCCATAAGTAAAATGCACAACAAATTCCTCAACTTAATAGTTCTAAACTAAAAATAGCATCTTTACAACACATAAAGGATGGGCTGCTGTCAAAACCAATACTTTATTTCAAACAGGAATCCTGTCTTAGCCAATGCCAAACTCCCTAAAAACATGTTGCACTCCCTAAAACTGCCACTACATTTCTCTCCAAATGTATTTTTTCTGGCAATTTAAACCCCAGTGGCTCCCAGAAACTGCTTTCCACTGCTAACTAGTTGATTTTGAACATCAGCTTTTATAATACCGGAGGCTGACATTTGCAAGGCCTATAATGGTATATTTTAGGCTGTATACAACTCCTTGTAACACTGACTCATTTTACTATAACTCTATATATATATATATATATATATATATGTGCTAAGGACTCAGTATTTTCTGAAATGACAGTCATCTTATTCTGGATGTACAATGGAAAATCACTTTGACAAGAAATGAAGCATTGCCTAAGACCCCAACGAGGCCCTGTCTTTGATGGCTTTTTACAGATAAATGTAAACTGGTTTTGGTATTTTCCATATCTTCTTTCTCTGAAACTGAGACCAAATGGCTTGTTTATACAGTTAAGTTTCCTCTAGAATACATTTGTATACCAGTACAAGTTGGAAAAAAGGTGTACATTTGGAATGGCTTCATTAAACTTTTGGAAATTTCTCCAGTTTGTAATTTAATTTTTAAAATTAAAATTCCACCAAATATTGCCAATTTTGTCCCACGATTTAACTTCCAAGGGGAATTTAAATCTCTACTAGTTCTTCCTCCAAGAAAGAGAAACTCATCATGATTGAGGACAAAATAGAGTTTTCAGATTGCCCATTGAGGCTGATCTGCTAGGATATGGAAACACAGTATGGTAGAAATACAACGTGTATAAATACAGGCAGGTGGGGAACCACTCTTTTCTCTATTGCACGAGTCAGCAAAAGATGGTCCATGGGCCAAGTCCTGCCACAGACTTTTTGTATAGTCTGGGAGCTAAGAATGCTTTTTACATTTCTAAATAGTTGAAAAACAAAGAAAAAATAATATTTCTTGACATACAAAATGATGTGAAATTGAAATTTCAAGGTCCATAAATAAAAGTTTTATTGGAACACAGCCTTGCTCATTGATTCACGTATCATCTGTGACTGATTTTGCAGTATAACGGTGAAGTTGAGTAGTGGTGACAGACCATGTGGTCTGGAGTCTGAAATATGGGCTATATGGTCTTTTACATACAAGTTTGCCAACCTCTGCCCCAGAGGACCTTCTTTTCAGTTACTTTTTTTTTTTTCCTTTTTTTAATGCCTGCAGCCAGAGGCCCAAGGCGTCTTCTCCAAAGATACAAAAAGCACATTTCCCTGGCAGGTTAAATAGAGCAGGTCTGTTAGTGTAGGTCTTAAGCAGTGAGAGTTCTGGAGAGAGTGCATACAGTCTAGACCAAAGTAGGGGCTAGCCCTGGCCAGTGGTGAAGAGATAAAACATGGATTTTATTTAATAAATAAATAAATTAATTAATTAATTTTATTCTCAAGAGAATTGCCAAGATGAGGGTTTGGAGCGGGGGCAGCCAGCCATGGAAGATCCAGGTCGGGAGAGTTGGTGATCCCATTGACTGTTTAGACCCAGCAAGCAGCCTCGCTGGGCCCACAGGCTATAAACAGATGCCCTCTGGAATAACATAACATCTTCAGAGGGCAGGGCTGCCCCCCACCATGGAAAGCCCACCTGGGCAGAGTCCTCCTTCAGCATCCTGGCTGGGCAATGCTCGCTGTGAGACGTGGCGCTGTGCTTAGTCTGCAGGACATGGGCACGTCTTTCCGTAAGCCAGACATCTTCAGGTCTGCAGCTGTCAGGGACCACTCTCTCCCCTGTCCAGATCACCAAAGAGCAAATCCCCACTTGTCCTGAACGGCATGTCAGCAGTCTTCCCAGATGCCCTTCGCGGTGAACCGCGGGGGACCTGCGTGCTCCCTCCGTGGGCCCTCACTGCTGCTCAGCTCTCTCGCTTGAGGAGTGCGGCTTCAGGCCGCTGTGCTTGGCGGCCACCTTTCACCTGATGACTTCCAGACCCTCCACGAGGCTGCTGCCCTTCTTACACCTTTGTCCCTACCATGGACAAGCCTTTACCCTCCTCCCACACAGTGCTAGCTGCCAACGGTGCTCCCCCACGTGCCCTTGGCACCCTTTACATCAGTTCCTTTAGGGAACAAAGTAGATATGAAGAAATAGTTCTCCTTTATAAGCAAAACAGCAGTGCAGACTCATTGATAAGTGACAACTACCCTCAGCCTGAGTGTTGGGGAGATGACAGAGCCCATGGTGAGGGTGCAGATATGACAAACGTGTCCAGTCTCGGGGCACAGGCTGTACTCAGCCACGGTAATTGGTGCCATGGTAGAGACCAGGACTCAGGTTGTCATATTTTCTGATTTTGAAAGAGAAGCCAGAGAACCAGGTTTGGAGGGAAATTTCTACCCGTTTTCTAATGTTGGCTTAAACATGTGTTTTTAACACTATGACAGCCAAACAAACCACGCTGCAGGACACGTTGGGCGGTTCCCAGTGATATTGAACGAAGCCTTGCTTGGTATTTAATAAGCTTGACTGAGATCGGAGATCACTGAGAGAAATGATAAAACAGATGGCGAGAATTTTAAAATCTGACGCCCAGATGGGGCTGTTCCCAGAGTCCCTGGAAGCTTCCTCGGGCTCCTCTCCTTCCCCTCAGTCAGCCACAGGGTACAGGGATTAGCTCGCCTCTGGGGTGCCCTATGACCAGCCCCCACCCAGGGGCTAGGCTCCTCCACCTTCTCAGGAGCCCCTGGGGGGTACCTTGGCTCCCAATCAGTTACCGGCTGCCTGGGCAACACGGTCATGTTCTCCAGGGAGGCCACTTGGCAACTGCGTAGACCCTGCACAGATCAGCTTCTCCGACCCACACTTTTGCCTTGTAAAAAGGAAAAGAATGCAAATGATCTATAGAAGTGGCTCTACCCAGAACAACAGACTTGGGATAGATTTTCTTTCCTCTTAAATAGAAAGGAAAATACCCTTTGGGCAGTCTTAGAATAGCTGTTTGTTTTAATAGCTCTCTCCTCCCACTCGCCCTGCCTTATAGAAACTACAAGGTTTACTTTGTAGGAGTTCTCACATTTTTCCCACATCCTGGATTTGACTGACTGATCACATCCTTATGCTGTTGCTTAATATTAATATTTTTCTCTATTCGCCACATTTCCCGGAAACTGCTAGTTAGACCTTAAGCCATGATTGAACTCAGGTTCCATTCTTTTGGGGAGGAGGCAAGAAAACCTCAGAGGTGGTGCAATGTACTTCCTCGTCGCCTCCTACAAAGGGTCGTAAGAGTTCTGCTTGCCCCAGTTTCAGCGATGCCCAGATTGAGTCGTGGGCTCCAGCTTTGTCAACATTTTCCCTCCAGTATAAAATCCCCATTAATTTTGTATCAGTGGTTTTAACATCTTTTGATAATCTTAGCCTAGATCCGTTACTTCATTAGGGGTTGGGAAATGGTAATTCTCTCATTCTATGACTCTGGCATTTATTAGCTGTGATTTATCTATAAATGTTCCCTCATCCACCATTTGATAATTACAGAATATATTCTGTACAGGAAATGTTTATGTAAATTAAAAGAAACAGTATGCATATCAGACAGGAGAAATATGTGGATTTCTTTTTATTAATGCATTTATGGGGTACAATGTGCTGATTTCATATAGAATTAGGAACGCTTACATCACACTGACCTCATCTCGTTTACTTAATTATTGTGTTAAGACATTTATACTCTATACTTAATAGATCCAACATGTACCCTTGCATTATGAACCATAGGGGTGATCCCACCATTCACCCTCCCTTGATCTGACCTCCCCTTCCCCTCTTATCCCCCCCACCTGGCTCCTTCATCCTGGGCCATAGCTGTGATCTATTCTTCATATGAAAGTGTGAGTGATTATAAATTGGTTTCATAATAGTACTGAGTACATTGGATAATTTTTCCTCCATTCTTGAGATACTTTACTAAGTAGGATATGTTCCAGCTCCATCCATGTAAACGTAAAAGCGGTAAAGTCTCCATCTTTTTTTAAGGCTGCATAATGTTCCATGGTAGACACATTCATGGATCGATGGAAATATGTGGATCTTTTTGGGAACAAACTACAGAAAGACATTTTTGAGACAATTGGGGAAAATTAAACACAGATTGATAAATAACATTGAGAATGATTATTAGGCTGAAACACAGTGGCTCATAGCTGTCATTCTCGCACTTTGGGAGTCTGACATGAGGAGATCACTTGAGACCAGGAGTTAGAAACCAGTCTGGGCAACAGGGATAGCCCATCTCTTCAAAAAATACAAAAATTAACTGGGCATGGTGGTGTAGGCCTGTAGGCCCAGCTGCTTGGGAGGCTGAGGCAGGAGGACCACTTGAACCCAGGAGTTGGAGGCTGTAGTGAGTTATGATGATGCGACTGTACTGCAGCCTGGGTGATAGAGATTACTAATTTTGTTGGCTCTGGTAATTAAATTGCTGTTATTTTAAAGATCTTATCAGCTAGAAGATACATACTGAAATATTTACTGGTGAAAGTGAATGATGCCTTTGATTTCTTTTAAATTTTTCCAGCAAAATAAAAAGGGATGAGTCTAATGTTAGAATGACAGTAATAGTCCAAGCTGGGTAAGGGGTTCATGGGGCTTTATTAAACTGCTCTGTCTTCACAATGTTTGAAAATCGAGAAATCAAGTTTTCAGAAACAGAGAGGTCCTCTCTCAAAGCATCTCATGAAATTATCCTCATGTAATACTTTCTATTCACTATGCCACAGTTCAAGTGCAGGCAGATTGTGGACCTGGTGCCTGCTACTGCAGGACTTATACAAGAGAGAGTTTTTCTGGGGTTTTTCAAAACTCTTTAAGAAGTAGCCAAGGCTTCTCAAACTCAAGAGTGTCTTTGACGCAAGAGCTGCATGCTTTGAATTATGCCATGCAGACTAATCCAAAGAGATCTTTTTACAAAAGGTTCATACATCCCAGGACATCCAGACACCAGCTGGGCATCCTGGCAATCCCACACAGTTGTGGGGACTCCAGCTCCACCTGCCAGGTTTACAGCACTGGCATCCATCCTCCAGAAGATAGGTTTTCCTCTCTTAAGACCATTGTACACCCCTATAAATACATTAATAAACTGTGGCATACGTATACCATGGAATACTATTCAGCCATAAGAAAAGATGGAGACTCTACATCTCTCATGCTTACCTAGATGGAGTTGAAATACATTCTTCTTAGTAAAGTATGTCAAGAATGAGGAAAAAATCCAATATACTCAATAGTAATATGAAAGCAATATATAAACAACTATAAACCCGCGCAAATGATAAAACACAAATATATTCTAGTAAGCGGGAAGGGAAAGGGGGAAGAGGGAAGGAGGGAAGGCAACTGACAGAAGGTGGGAAGGCAATTGGCAGGATCTCACCTAACGTGCACAATGTGAGGTGTTCAGTACACCCTCTGGGTGAAGGGCTCAACTACAACTTGAACTTGACCTTAGAATTGAAAACAATATAACCTACAAATTTGCACCCTCGTATTAATTTGAAATTAAAAAAAGAGCATTGTACCCACTCACAGATGCTGTCTGTTCTTCGGAGATGAGAGGAAGAAAGTACCGAGGGAAGTGGGGAGGTAAGCCGTGGAACTGTAATCTAGTTGGATAAAAATAAGGTAGACCTGTAAAGGGGAAATTAACAACACAAGTCGCACTGGGCGAATCGGTGGCAGGAATGTCTTCCCTCCAGACCATTAACATTCCCCTCTCTCTGATAACCTGAAAAAGAATTTAATTTGTGTTTGTCAGGCTGTTGTCACTCGATCCCGATTTCCTTGCTTTCCAGCAAAGTGACGTGAGCAGGCTTCTGGATCTCCCCAGACCTCCATTTCCCGACAGGGCAATGGGGACGATAACAGTCCCCATGTCATAGGCTGTTATGACGATTAAATAAGCCCAAAAGCATGTGCTGAGGACTTGGAGAGAATTTGGCCCCAGAGTGTTTGCTGCTGTCATCTTCCCTGTTGTCACTCTCTTTTGGGGGGGCAGGGTCACAGAGTTACTTGCAGCTTTGCCTTCCTTCTGCCCCACCCATTGCCTCGATTTACCTAAGTGACACATTAGTACATTAGAACCACCTCTGAGGATTTTAGTAAAACACTGACACCAGGAAGCCAGAGATTCACCTCAAACCAATTTAATCAGGATCTTAAGACCAACTCATATTTTGGTAACATTTTCCAGATGGTTCTAATGCAGTGGTTCTCAACCTCCCTAATGCCACAATGTATTTTCATTGTCAAAAAGGGGTCATGACCCACAGATTGAGAACCACTATTCTAATGGATACCCAGGATGGAGGACCTGTCGTAATCGGCACATCAGCTGGATTCCGCTGCCCAGACCCCTGGAACAGCAAGCATTAGAAAGCCTCCAAGGGGCTCTATGCCTGTGCATCAGTGGTTAGGGCGCCGGCCACACGCAGCTGGGCTGGTGGGTTCAAACCTGGCCAGGGCCTGCTAAATAACAATGACAACAATCACAAAACAAACAACAACAAAAACAGCCGGGGAGGTGCCTATAGTCTCAGCTACTGGGAGGCTGAAGCAAGAGAATCGCTTAAGCCCAAGAGTTTGAGGTTGCTATGAGCAGTGACACCACGGCACTCTACCCAGGGTGACATAATGAGACCCTGTCTCAAAGAAAAAAAGCTTCTGAGGGCCTGCTTGCCAAGAGCAGTGGCCATTTTCTCATCATCCTTGGTCTCATTGGCTTTGTTGACATGGGTGGCCACTTTCAAGAAAGTGGCCCTTTCCTTCTCCTGTTATGTTCTTTCCTTATCCCATCTTGCCTACCCAGGCTCCCTTACTGTCCCTCCTCCTGTCCTGCCCTCCTAGATATGGCTGCTCTGTGAAACTCACTCTCACACTTTTAACTAGCCCTGTCCTCTCTCGAGAGCCTGCACCTTACATTGGCAGACGGCTGTTAAACACTCCAGGAGCCCCTCCAACTTAACCTGGCCCCAGTGTCATAATCAGAGCCCTGGCTCTGCCATTGATTAGCAATGAGACCTTGGGCTAGTCCTTGACCTCTCTGTGCCTCAGTTTCCTCATCTGCAAAACAGGGAACAACAGTATCTCCCTCTTAGGGGTGCTGTGAGGAATGAGGATTAAATTAGTTAATTCTGATAAAGGACTCAGACCAATGCCCACCCCATAGTACTCCATAAATGGGAGCTGCTGCTGTTGGTGGTTGAGTTCCTACCTGCCAGTTCACAGCGCCCTGCACTTCCCACCCCAGCACCACCAGGATTATTATTTCCTCCTTTAGCAGGAACGGAAGGAGGGAAGTAAATCTCTGGAACTTCCTCTGAGGCATGGCGCAGCAGGTTTGCTGAGGCATGAACATCTTTGGAGTTCACACAGTAATTCTCACAACCATCCTGAGAGTCAAGTAGCAACCTCTTCATTAACCTGAGCATCAGAGAGGTTAAGTAATTTGCTCAGGGCCACACAGCTGGTAAGAAGCAAAATCTGAGCCCAAGTCAGATTCCCAACACCATGTGCTTTCTATTATGATACTAAGATCATTGAAAACGTAATATAATTATATTCTATATCATTAGCCCTTTTCAGTAATTCAAGCCTGGGGTGAGCTGCCATCCCCGTTTGCCTCTGACTGAAGGGTTTCCTACGAGAGGGGACTTTCCGTGCTAACCTCAAAAGTCCCAGGCAAACTGAGATGAGTTGGTCATGTTATATGGTCAAACCAAAGCCCCCTACCTCCCAAGAAAGTAATTACCTACAAAATTGTGCAGACATATCATCTTAGTTGTGCCTTGCTTTTCTGATGAGAAATCAATCTACCATTGTCATTGCCATGTAATTTTTTAATAGCCTGCCCTGTCAACATGGGTAGTCCTGATATATTTATTTTTAATTAAATTTCATTATTTCTATTCAAATGAAATGGGGTGGGGAGATATTTTGTTTTGTTCCATTTTAAGAACTCTATTGGAGATAAGAAGAAATAAATTGTGACTAAAACATTGGTTTGGAAATCCAGGTTCATGAAAGTAATAAAGACTAGAACAGCCATATCTGGGGATGTTTTAGTTATTAAGCCAGTGCCCCACAAACAAAGAGGAATATTATTATCAAAATATATTTTATAGTATACATATTTACATCATATATTTCCAACCTTTAAGCTGTATATCGGTTAGCCCTGATTTTTTTTGCTATTAAAGGATGATTTCCCCAGAAAGGCAAAATTATGATTCTCATAAAGACATAAGATAACACATGTTAAACATTGGAACTTATTACCTAGGGAATTAGTAAGATAGTATAATTAGTTCAAAGAAGAAAGCAAAGAGCAGATACACATAGAGATTAGGAATACTGAAATGAGCACAAACTGACCTCTTCCACAGTGGACAGAAGTCACTTGAACCTCCACAGAACAGGATATACAAATCCACAGGCAAAAATAATTTTGTTTTGGCACCAGTTACCTATAACTTCCGGAGTTGTAATATGCAAAGGTTGCCCGAAAATGTATACACATTCTAAGAAAGGAACTGTATTAAATTCGTAACACTCAAGTTGTATTTGACTTCTGCAATAACAAGAGGTGCTTAACGTGACTTGGATTCATCTTTGTTATTGGTATATATTGACTATTACAAATTTAAGAGTTTTTTTCCTTTCTTGGAATGTGTATACAGTTTTTGGAACTCTCTGTAGTTGAACAATGAAAAGCTAGAATCAGAAAACCAGGAAGGATGTGATCTAAGCAATGCATTGCTTTTCATTAAAGCACAAATGTTTCTCTGCACTACCATACAATAAAACATTTTTTTAAACGAGTTTTCCCATTGGCATGGTTGTGAGTGTTGGGGATCTTACATAGCTGTGGAATAGAGCCTTGGAGGGTTTATTATAGAACACAAGGGGCTAAACAGGACATGTCTTTTTAATAAGCTTTTTCATGTTAGAAGCCATTAGTGGAATTCTTGCAATAAACACTGACTTTATATTTGTCATTGTGTAGAAAATGAGGCCTTTCAAAATGCATTCCTCTTTGGCATGGTAATCAGCAATATAACTGGAAGATTAACTTCTCTTTGACCCCCAAATTCCAAAACCAATGTTATTTTGAAGGTGGGTCATAGTGTGGTGCTGTGGAAAGAGCACTGGACTAAGAGTCTGAATCCCTGGTTTTTATTTCAATTCTGCCACTCTCCAGTCATGGGGCCTTGGTACATCTCATAAAAAATGATTCCAACCCCAATAACATCTAATGCGTAGTGGGTGCTTCTCTTGTTCCAGGTGCCATTTTAAAGGCTAGGTGTATATTGATTCATTTAACTTCACAATGACCCTAGGACAGTGGTTCTCAACCAAGCGTTGTGGCGGGCGCCTGTAGTCCCCGCTACTTGGGAGGCTGAGGCAAGAGAATCGCCTAAGCCCACGAGTCAGAGGTTGCTGTGAGCAGTGTGATGCCATGGCACTTTACTGACGGTGACAATGTGAGACTCTGTCTCTACCAAAAAAAAAAAGAAGTTTCTTCCAAAAACCTGGTAAGGTGTTATTTTGATCTCCTCCCATGAATTACAAATGTTTTTGATGGCATCTAGAACAGTGAATTCTTTCCAGAAGGTTTACAATTTCCTTTGCCTAGATCATCAGAGGAATCACTCTCTATGGCAGCTATAGCAATACAAAATGTATTTCTTAAATAATAACACTTGAAAGTCAAAATTAGTCCTTGATCCGTGGGCTACAGAATAGATGTTGTATTAGCAGGCATGAAAACAAGATTAATCTTGTATATTTCCATCAGAGCTCTTTTTTTTTTTTTTTTTTGAGACAGAGCCTCAAGCTGTCACCCTGGATAGAGTGCCGTGGCATCACAGCTCACAGCAACCTCCAATTCCTGGGCTCAAGCAATTCTGTTGCCTCTGCCTCTCAAGTAGCTGGGACTGCAGGCGCTCGCCACAATGCCCAGCCATTTTTTGGTTGCAGCCGTCATTGTTGTTTGGTGGACCTGGGGCTGGATTCGAACCCTCCAGCTCAGGTGTACGTGGCTGGCGCCTTAGCCTGTTCCACAGGCGCCGAGCAATCCATCAGAGCTCTTTGATGACCAAGTGACTTGTCAATGAGTAGTAATATTTTGAAAGGTATCTTTTTTGCAAGAAGTAGGTCTCAACAGTGGGTTTAAAATATTTAGTAAACCATGCTACAAATAGGCATGCTATTCTCTAGACTTTGTTTTGTCATTTATAAAGCACATCAGAGTAGATTTAGCATAATTATTAAGGGCCCTAGGATTTTTGGAATGGTAAATGAACATTGACTTCAACTTAAAAGTTTCACCAGCTACATTAGGCCCAAGTAAGAGAAATAAATGTCCATTAAAGCCAGGCATTGACTTTTTCTCTCTACCTGTGAAAGTCCTAGATGGCATCTTCTTCTTATAGAAGGCTGTTTCATCTACATAGAAAATCTGTTGTTTCATGTAGCCTCCTTCATCTTAGCTACGTCTTCTGGATAACTTGCAGCACTTTTACATCAGCACTTGCTGCTTCCCCTTGCATTTTTATGTTATGAAGATGGATTTTTTTCCTTAAACCTCATAAACCAACCTCTGCTCGCTTCCAACTTTTCTTCTGCAGCTTCCTCACTTCTCTCAGCCCTCCTAGAATTGAAGAGAATTAGGGCCTTGCTCTGGATTAGGCTTTGGCTTAAAGGAATGTTGTGGCTGGTTTGATGTTCTATCCAGACCACTCACACTCACTCCATATCAGCAATAAGGCTATTTTGCTTTCTTATCATTCATGCATTTGCTGGAGTAGCACTTATAATTTGCTTCAAATTTGTGAAAGCTTTTCCTTTGCTTTCAAAACTTGGCTAACTATTTTGTGCAATAAGGATATTCAGCTTTCGACATGCCTTCTTCACTAAGCTTGATCATTTCTAGCTTTTAATTTAACATGAGAGATGTATGACTCTTTCTTTCATTTGAAGACTTAGAGGCCATTATAGGGTTATTAATTGGCCTACCCTCGATATTTTTGTGTCTCAGACAATAGGGAGGCCTGAGGAGAAGGAAAAAGATGGGGGAGTGGCTGGTCAGCAGAGCAATTAGAGCACACACATTTATTGATTAAATTCACCATCTTTTATGGGCACAATTCAAGGTATCCCGAAATAATTAAAATGGTAACATCGAACATCATTGATCAAAGATCACCCTAACAGTATGAAAATGTTTGAAATATTGGGAGAATTACCAGATCCTCACAGAGACACAAGTGAGCACGTGCTGTTGGAAAAATGGTGTCAACACACTTGCTCAATGCAAGGTTGCCACAAACCTTCAATTTGTGAAAAACACAACATCTGCAAAGCACAATAAAGTGAAGTTCAATAAATGAGTTCAAGAAATTCAGGCTCCAAAAGGTGAACTGGCTTATCCAAGTTGAGAAAATTAGTTGGTAGAACCCTGAATCCCAATTTCCTGTCCTGGGCTCTTTTACCAAGCAACGCTGCCTCACTCAAAAGCAGCAGAATTCCCGTTGTCAGGACAATGTGTTTTACAGGCAGTTGCTTTCTGACAGAATACGATTTTCAAGATTTCTTATTCTGTAAAAATCTTGCATATAAAAATGATTTTATAAAATCATTCATGAAAGTAGGGGACAAACATTTATATATCTAGAATATGAAGAATTGATGTGTTTCCTCCCTTATTTCTGCAGCACCCTAAAGTCCTTCTGTTAACACTTATGTAATTAATTCTAATAATATGTTTACTTTCCTGTTACCCAGGGCTACGGATTATGTGTTATTTGTCTTTATATCCCAACCAAACAGCATCCAGCCCACAATGGGTAAGGGGACAATGTTTGTTAAAGGAATGAACAAGCTTATGAACCATAGATGCAAACTTTTTGGAAACAGGGAGGTATGTATGTTTATGAACAGGGAAAGAAATGAATTTTGTTTTTGCAAGTTTTGCTATTTTTATTGTTTTTAAAAATAGGGATCGCAAATACACTGCCAATTTTATAGTGCATGGAACAGTTCTCTACCAAATACTTCTAAATCAAGGTAGAGTGACTTTGGGTAAGAGTCTTTAGTTTCAAGGCTTATCTAAACTGAGTTGCCTAGGTTTACTTCTCACAAATCATTATATAGGATTTACATAGGAAAAAATAAATAGACAAACCTTGCGGGGGTATGCCAAGTTATTATTACATTCAATTGTGAACAGGAAACTAGCAAAGAATATTTATACATAGAACAGGAAGGAAGTAGGACAGGATGGACTCAGGCTGCAAGCCTCCCTGCCCCAAGATAAAAAGAAAAGCCCCTTCAGATGGAAACTTAACGAATTTGCTTAAAATTCAAGGCAGCTAACACCCGGGCAATAAGATTTCACTCATGGGCAAGGGGATTTTTCTATGTTGTAGTGGCATTTAAAGGGTCATGGACATCCTTTAAAAATCTGATGAAAAATCTGATGAAAGCCCCCCACCAGAACACATTCCCCTACAAATAAAATATTATTCGCTGTTTCTGGCAGTGGCTGACCCTACCCTACCATCACCAGGCAAATCCCTGCTATGAAGAACAAAATCTGGTGGCAAAATTAATCCGCAGTGAGGTCTGACTTCAAAACCCATGTTCTTTCTGTTATGTTGCCGGGTAATCTTAGACAAGATATTTAACTGCTCTAAACCTCACATTCCTCATCTGTAAAATGGGGGGGAAGAATGCTTATCTTAAACAAATATTGTCAAGATTAAATAATCACTCTACAAAATATCTAGCATATAATAATCACTCCACAAATATCAATTTCCTCCTGTTCCCCAGTTACCAAGTGGAGAGTTCTAGGAACTAGCAAAATTTGAAGGGAAAATAAATCAAGGGGTCATTTTTGTTCTCTTTTAATCTTGCCTTCTTTCTGCTCTGTGAGAGGTGAGAATCGCATTGTTAAAGGAGACCAGACGTTCTAAGGCCCACATGTTAGTCATTCAGCTCACTTCATCAGGGGGACAAAAGAAACAAAAACTGTTGGGTGGGCATATTTCTACCAAATGGCCTTGGCTGCCTAGCACAGGGCCAGATGCTTTGTAGGGCCCCCTATGACGGGGGGCCTACAAAAATGTTTGAACAACGAAGGAGAGAAAGAAGGAGGGGAAAAAAGGGAAGGAAAGGGAGGCTGAAAGTGATTAGGATTTTTCTTCTACCATAGATTACAAGAATAGGGTTCTTGGCAGGCACAGGATGAAGAAAAGCAATGTACATTTCAAGACACCCCTTCCCATACAGAATTCAGCAGTGTCCGCATTGAAAGTCATTCATTGACTCATTTCATTGAATAAGAAGAAATGGAAAGAAACAGACTGGGAAAACCCATCAATTTCTAGCACATGGTGCTGAGCTACAATTAACATGGAAGATTAAGAATTAAGTGGCACCATTTTTGTCTTCAGTAAGAATGGTGATCATGAAAATGTCATGAAGTTACAAGAAGAAAACTGTGTGTTAGAAACACAGCGACATTAACTCATCCTATGTGGACACCAGGCAAGTCACTTTACAGGCTAGAGTTGAGTTTTTCCATCTGTAGAATGTGGGAAATGGATCATATTAGTGGTGCTCAACATTAGTGGTTTATTAGAATCCACCAGGGGAGTTTCTGAAAGTCCCTGTGCCTTAACCATAGCCTTGACATCAGAATCTTTGGAGGTGGGACCTAGGCATCAGTAATTTCAAAGATCCCAGGGGATCCCAATGTGCAGGTGAACTTGAGAACTACTGGTCCAGGTGATCTCTAGACCCTTACTACCCTAAGTGTGGTCTTCGGACAAGCAGCATGGGAATCACTTGGAATCTTTTCAGTAGTCAAGATTCTCACACCTTACCTCAGACCTACACAAACAGAATCTGCATTTTAACAAGAGCCCCAAGTAATTTGTACTGACATTAAAGTTTGACTACAAACTTTAGACTCTCTTGCACCCATCTCTTTCTTCCAACGATGCTTAGCTTTTGGCACTGGCGTTTTGATAATATTTGAATCTCAGTGCCAGGCACATTGTAAGTGTTAAAGTTTTATATATGTGTCATGTATACCTATTCGGAAAACGCAAAATTACCCCATCACACCTGTTCTGCACAGGGTACTAAGTGGAAATAGATTGAAAAAAATGTAGCCCTGCAAAAGGCATGAACAGTTTTATGAGATTCTGATCAAAGATTGCTTTTCCTTTGTAGAGTGATGAAGTCGAGGCCCCTCTGAGCGGCTGCCAGGTTCCCCTTCAAATCAGCAGCAGCAGTGCAGTCATTAAAAACACCTGCCTCCTTGTGGCAATTTGTATCTGACATCTTCTCACCTGGCAGCTCCTCATTTCCAGGTTCCTTCTCTGTTGCTCATATTACCTGACACCAATTTTGTCCACAGCTCCCCGCAGGAAATAATGGGAGGCTTGGCTAAGGAGGACTTGCCCCGCGCCCCCAGTGCTTCCTGTTGTAATGTTCACCGCCTTGTTTAGGCCCATAGAAGAGAACCTGGCCCTGAAAAACAAAAAGCAGAAATAGCATGAAAATGCCGAAACAAAAGCCAGAAAGCAACAGATTGACATCATGCAAAATGCTAGTCTGACCTTTACAACTCAGGGCTATGAAGGAAGAATGGCCCCCACATCTTGGCTAATCATATTTAATTAGGACTTTTTTGAATAATGGTTTATTTGGGGGAGGGAACGATATCTACAGCCCTTTGCCTGAGGGCTTTCTTTGGCTGAAAGCCCCCATTCTGCCCTAAGCACAGAAGTCCAAAGTCGGGGGATTAGTACCCTGGTAGAGGCTTTGGGCCAATGACTAGATAGGTGTATAAAGACTCCAGCTCCCTCACTTTTTGGGTAAGATCACTTGGAATGCCCGTTTTATGCTGGCTCTGGGAGACCTCCAGCAGCATGAAGCTCCAAGTTGCCCACAACAATAACTTGTTACATGCCCGGTATTGTCTTTCTCCCTGTTTCACCCCTCACTCACCTACTCGAGTTCTCTGTGTCACTAGAGTTAACTGCTTTCACTCCAATTCTTGCCTCAAGGTCTGCTTATAGGGAAACTCACACCAAGATAAATTTTATATTCCATTTTCTTTAAAATAGTCACAGGTATAGAGTTCATATTTTACATTCTTTCCTCTCAATTTTAAAATTTTTCAGTAAATAAAACAAGTTATAGTATGAAGAGTTCAAAGTGATTTTGATAAGAGCCTTTACAAAGATTATCTTAACACTTCCTTATTTCACGAGACTCATTTCACACGTGGATCTGCCAAAGAAGACAAGGAAAGAGATTTCTGTAATGCCAGCAGAGCCCGGTGGGGAAGACCCTGGTTTCCAATTCTGGTTCCACACTTGTTAGCTGTATGACCTTAGGAAGTTGCTTAACCTCAGTTTCTTGACACTTCAAAAATGGGGGAACTAACGGTCTCCATGTAAAGAATTGTGGATGTTCAATCACATAATGTATGTCAGGTGTTTAGGAAAATGCCCGACACTAGTTGTTATGAACAGTTCAATGATCTAACTGGCTATTAACCAGGGATATTGAATCCACAAGGATGCCACCAGCCACAAAATACAAGATTGCATTAGACATGTCTTGTGCCAATAAGAACACCTACTAGGGCATAAAGCAAGAATCTGCAGCAAGAATCTTCCCCACCCCTACTTCTCAGGTTTCATTGGTTAGAATTAAGGCACATGCCCATAAAACCATGAATCAATCTTCTATCTCCTCTTTCTCCATGTTCCTCTTCATTTTATTTCCCACACTGTGTCACAGGGGTGTCAGAGAGTTATGACTGTGTAACAAATGATCACCATGGGCCTCAGCAGCTCGCCTGGTGCTGCTGACATTAACTGAGCTCCTTCGTGTATCTGTGAATTGGCTCCACCGAGTAGCTTTGCTTTCAGCTATCTGCAAGTTGACCAAGTAGCTCTGTTCCACCTGTTCTTCATCCTCCTTGGACCACCAGGCTAGCTGGTGGAAGGTCTTCTCGTGACCATAATAGAGGATCCGCTGTCTTAAGATGTTAGGCTTGCAACTGGCACGTTGCAACTTCTGCTCTTGTACCATTGATCAAACAAGTTACACAGCCCAGGCCAAAGGCAAAATGTGGGGTCATGGGTTTTGCCCACCATGAAGCCAAAGGGTGTGGATGTGGGAAGGGGAAGGACCAATCATTCATTCTACTGTAATAAGTTGCCGAAGAACGTGTCCGTACCCAAATGAAGTCTCTGAACTCACATAACATTCACGTTTCTGCCATGAGTTTCTGCAGTGGTTAGTATATTAAAATATCATCTGGGACCCCATGTAAGCTGCCGCAAACGGGCCTGAGAGATCTGCCAAATGACGATCTTGCCTTGCCCAGGACTTGGTGACCTTTCAGCTTTAGCATCCCATGATTTGCAGTTTGTAGAAGAAAACCTGGCAGAGTCTGAAAACCCCGGAGAAGTGCGATAGCATATCTCAGGAACCTGCTTTCTGAGGTCCTGCTTTGACTTCTCAACTAAATTCTGAAATCCTCGAGCGCAGATATCATTGAAACCCGGCCCATGCCTGAGACAGATGGCAGTAGGTGGTGACTGCGACGAGCGTGAAGTGAACTGAGTCTGGGGGGAAGTTTCCGGGAGAACCTGGGGCGCAGAGGATGCGCGCGTGGTGCTGGAGGCGGGTCCCAGCCAGATGTGCACGGCCCGCCCCGCCCTCCCTCGCTCGCCCCCGCAACTTCGCCCACTGAGGAGCCTCGGTGTGCCTCTCAGGGACGACCCCGCCCCGCCCGAGTGCCCGGCCTCCCCTCCCCGCCCGCGGGGACCGCGCTCGGGAGCCACGGGAGGAACGAAAGCCCCAGCGGCCGAGGAAAGAGGTGGCGGCCACCCCGCTGCGCCTCGAGTCCCCGCCCGCGCCCTCCTGACGGGACGCCTCAGAAGGAGGGAGGCCTGGAGGGAACATGCCCCTGCCCTGGGGCCTCGCGCTCCAGCTGCTGCTCCCCTGGGTGGCAGGTGGATTAGGGAACGCGGCCAGGTGAGTGTCTGGTTGGCGATCGGCCCTCGGCTGAGCTCCCCCTGGGGGGCCCCTTCTCTGCCTCCTGTTCCTCCAGGCACCCCCGCGTGTGGTGTGAGTGTGCACGTGTGCCTGTGACTGAGCCCGCTGAGACCGGGTTTCTCCAGGCGCCGCCCGGAGCGCCGGGGTGCCCTTGGCATCAGCTGCACCTGGCCGTGCTCAGCCCGCGGTCTCGGGGCTCTGCCGGCATCCGCTGCAAAGCGGGTGTGTGAGTGTCCATGAGCGTGTCAGGCGTGGGTTCTGTGCCTGTGCGGGTTTGTGTTTCCCCCCTCTATCCGAAGATCACCTGCTGGTTGACAGTGGCTAGTTTCCTGGGGAAGGAGGGAGGACACAGAGCAAGTTCGCAGTGTTCTTGGGCTGAGCCGCGCTGCTGATGAAAGTTGATGGACTGGAGAGAAAGAACGCGTTGTCAGATGCCAACCCTTCTTTTTCTTGTTAAGGCCATGCAGAATCTGAAGCCGTTTGCTTACTGCCCATGAGTTTTCCTGCGATCTGAAACTTATTTTTCCAAGAGATCGGCAAAGCCCCTTAGTAAATGCTCACTTCCGTGGTGCTTACTGTTCACAGCACTTTGGGACTATTAGCCCATGTAAAGTCTACACCTACTCCGTGTGGACTGTACTATTATTATCATTTCTGTGTTGTAGAAGAGAAAAACAAGGCACAGAGAGGTGGAGTAAGTTGCCCAAGGAGGCACAGCCAGTAACGAGTGGAGCTGAGATGAGAACCCAAGGAGTCTGGCCCAGAGTCCCTGCTTTTCACCAGTGCATTAGGGCGGCCTTTGGGGAAACACCCACTGGAGAAGGTTTCCTGGCTCTCTGGCTGTGATGTCTCCCTTTCTCCTTAGGTGTCCACTAGAGCAGGGCTTCTTCACTGCAGCATTATTGACCTTTTGGGCTGGGTTAGACAATTTTTTGTTGGGGTGTGGGGTGGGGGACTGTCCTGTGCACTGTAGGACATTTAACAGCATCCCTGGCCCACCAAATGCAAATAGCAACGCTGACCACCCCCACTCAAGTTGTGACAATGTAAAACTGTCTCAGATATTGGCCAAGGTCCCCTGGAGGGCAGAATGGCCCCAGCTGCGATGGCTGTACTACAGAAATTTTCAACGATGATTCCTGGGAGAACAGGATAAAAGCCTTGGTCTGGTATAGGCTTCTTAAAGGTGCACCTATCTTTTGTTTGACTTACAGGGAAATATCTTTCATCAGAGTCAGCCATGGTATTAAGGGATTTTAGAGTTCAAACAGAACAAACCTCAAACCAGGTTCTTAGAATGTATGATCGCAAGTTTCAATTTCCTTTCCATGATAAAAATGTAAGCAGATGTAATTTGCTCATAATCACATTTTCCTTGAATGTTGGAGGTTCTTGTATTGCTAGAAAGCCCACTTAAGAAAGCCCAAGTGCTATTTGAAGATGAGATTAATAGTTTCTTCAGTGGCCAGCAAAACAACCTCCAGGAGCTCCACTTTCAAAGTGCTACCAAATTAAATTAAAATCCGAAAAGCCTCCAGATAAACTAAAGAATATTAAACTAGAGAATCCCTGTCAGGATTCTGCAGTTCTGCAGTTTTCAAGATGTGAACCGTGGTTTCTTTACTCACTATCAGGTTCGTGAGCTGGTGTGTTTATTATCTGCTCAACATGCTTAGAAATAAGTGGTCAGCTCTTCAGTAATGGCTAGGGAGCATGTTTAATCAGCTACAGACTCCATGTCACCAACGACAACACATTTATGAAGATGGCAAGGCACCCTTTGCAGAAAAGTGTGTCTACTGGTTATTTCCCGAGGTTTTACAATCTATAGTAAAAACTGTGAGTGCTATATAGAGATTTCTAATATAAGAACCAGTTGGGTTTTTCCCTCTTAAATTTCAGAATGTTAGGTGTACACATGTTTTGTACAGATTGAGTCAAAGTTGTGTGCCCTTCACGCAGTTAGTGTTCACTGTACCCAATGAGCATGAATTTACCCATTCTCTCCCCTCCCCCCCAGCTTGATTTTCATTGGAATTTACTTCCATATGTGCACTTACCTTTTGATTGGTTAGTTCCAATTTGGTATTGCGTAAATGTGTTTGTTTCTCCATTCTTGTGATGTTTCACTTTTAGAAGAATGGTTTCCAGTTCCATCCAGGTTGTCACAAAAGATACTAGGTCACCATTTTTTAAATTTTGTGCCTGAGTAGTACTCTATGGTATGCATATACCACATTTTATTGATCCATTCATGTATTGGTGGGCACTTGGGTTGTCTCCATATCTTTGTGACTGTGAATTGTGCTGCTATAAACATTTTAGTGCAGGTGTCCTTTTTTATAGAATGACCTTTTTTCCTTCGGGTATATACCCAGAAGAGGGATTGCTGGATCAAAGGGGAGGTCTACTTTAAGTTCTTTGAGGTATCTCCATATAATTTTCCATAGAGGTTGCACTAGTTTCCAGTCTCACCAACAGTGGATAAGAGTTCCTTTCTCTCTGCTTCTACTTGTTGTTGTTTTTAATTGAAATACTACAACATGATTTTATGACCTAGAAAATTACATGCCTCTTAAATGGTGCTTAGCGCATAGGAGATAATTAACACTCATTAAATGAATAAACCATGCATATGCCCACTCTTAAAATTCAGAACTTGGCTTGCCTTACACTTCTATGCCCTTTCAGTATTGGGGCTGTTTCTTTTCAACAAAGCAAAGATGGTAGCCAGGAGCCCTAGATATTGGCTATTAAGTACCTGAAATGTGCCCAGTCCAAGTTGAGATGTGCTTTAAGTGTAAAATACACATTGAATTTCGCAACTAAGTATAAAAAAGAGAAGAGAAAATATCTCACTAGTCTTTTGCTATTGATTACATGTTGGTAATATTGTATAAATACTGCATTAGATAAATTATTAAAATTAATTTCACTTGTTTCTTTCACATTCTGAAAAATGTGGCTACTGGAAAATTTTAAATGGCATATATGGTTATTTATTTCTATTGGACAGTACATTGGTCTAGAACATTTATTGATCTGAACTCCATCTTGGGTGTTCTAGATGCAAACACTTGGATCTCTTCATCTTGGGCACATAAGATAAATGTTATTAACTTTGCTGTTCTGGGGATTAATGTTTAGAACAGCTCCCTACTTACAACATATTTCTGTTACATATTTTCTCTATTGAACTTAAGTAAAAATAATGTGAAAGATGAAGGAATGACTAGGGCTAGCCCTCCTTCTGAGGGCTGTGTACTACAAACCACAAGCGACAACAATGTGCCACTGTAACAGTTTACCACATACCTCATGGCTTAAAACAATGCAAGTTTACTGTGCTACAGTTCTAAAGGTCAGAAGTCCAAAACGATTCTTATGGGGCTATAAATAAGATGTTATGAGGGCTGGTTCTTTCTGGAGGCTCTAGAGAAGAATCCATTTCTTATTTCTTTCATCTTCTAGAGGCTGCTAGCAATCCTTGGCTTGTGGTTGCATCAGTTTAATATCTTTTTTCCTTTGTCATCTTGCGTTCTCTCTGACTCATCCTTGTCTTTCTCCAAGAAGAGCCCTTGTGATTATAATAGGTCCTCTTGGATAAACTGGGATAATATTTTCATCTTAAGATCCTTAAATTGATCACATCTGCCAAGTTCCTTTTGCCATATCAGGTTCCAGGGATTAGGACTTGTGGGTGGGGGTATCATTCACTCTTCCACAGGAAACCCAGGATGTGAGTCTTTTCTTGTTTTTGTGGGCTAGATTATATCTTTAAACATGATTTTAGTGCTTTTTGAATGGTTGGCATATCACTCATTTCTTTATATTATTTAAACCCAGAATTTGTGAGAATATACCCAAAACTTAAGAGCCGAATATTTCTAGGAAGTAATAATCATGAAATCTCTAGTTACAAATTAGAAATCATTCCTGAGCAGCCTTATTTAAATAGTTACTTTCATTGGTTTAGAAAATGTTGAAGTCCTATTTATAGGTTATTTATAAATCAAGGTTATGCAAACATCAAAATGAGAGTTAGTATGTTATCTAGCCTTCATAAACGAGATTGGCATTCAGCAAAAATTATTGAGACCCTACTATATGTCAACCCTTTTCAATCAATTCAATTCATTTCAATCCATCCTTTCAACAACCCTAAGAAATGGGTATTGTGCCCATTTGACAGTCAAGGAAATGGAAAAACCTAACAAAATTAGGGTTCAGTGGGGTACAGGGGCACATGCCTGTAATCCTAGCACTCTGGTAGGCTGAGACAGGAGGATTCCTTGAGCTTAGGAGTTTGAGACCAGCCTGAGCAAGAGTGAGACCTCATCTCTACTAAAAATAGAAAAATCAACTGGGCACCTATAGTCCCAGCTACAAAGGAGACTGAGGTAGGAGAAACACTGGATCCCAGGATTTTAAGTTGCAGTGAGCTATGATGACGTGACTGCACTCCAGCCTGGGCAACAAAGTGAGACTCTGTCTCAAAAAAAAAAAAAATCAATAGAGATGAGAGAGGAGAAAACTTATTGAGTCTGTATGAGAGAATCAGGGAAAATTAAAGCTAGGATGACATTTAAACTGTCCTTATGGACTGAATGTGAGTCTACCTGATGTAGCATAGGGAGAAGAAAGCGAGTATTCCAGTGCTTAATTCAGTATTGCCTAGGAGTAAATGAATGGATAGAGAGAAAGATACCTTCAAAGAGAATGCATAAGGAGGCACAACCCCAAGAAACAGAGTAGACTGGCCAGTACCTTAGGTTGTGAGCCCAGTGGCTGCCAAGAGGCAAAGAAAGCAGGCTGCAGGCAGTGAGGAGCCTGGTGTGCCAAGCCACGGAGATTGGACTGTGGTCTGAGAGCAGCAGAGAGCAAAGCGGGCTCTGTGTTCTTTAAAGCTGACACTGTCCTGACAAATTTATACACAGAATTATGACACAGTTGTGCAGAATTATCATTAAGGTAGTGAGCCATAGTTTAGTTTATTGGCTTCATTTTTCCTTTTCTAGTGTCGTAATCATCATGTGCTTATAATCTATGGCATCTCAGATTTGATGAATATAAATGCCAAATTAAAATTCAAAATGCTAAAGCTACAAATATCAACAAAGATCATCACCTTGCTCGGCAGTATGCCATCTGCTTGGTTTCTGGGCATCACATTTGTTGTAGAACCTCTGTAACTTGACTGCAAAAAGTGGTTAACACAGGGGGGTGGTCAACATAAGGAATTAGAGCTGCTGTACATTGAGTACATGCAGTACATGTCTATGAAAATTAGGTCAATTTAAGGAGGGGGTCAATGATGGAGTTCCTACTGTATTCATTTTCTATTTCCGCACAACAGAATAAAACAACACTAATTCTTTCACACTTTGTATGAGTCAGATTCTGGAGTAGCTTAGCTGGGTGAGGCTTGGGGTGTTTTTTTTTTTTTTTTTTTTTTTGTGTAGAGACAGAGTCTCACTTTGTCGCCCTCGGTAGAGTGCCGTGGCGTCACACAGCTCACAGCAACCTCCAACTCCTGGGCTTAGGCGATTCTCGTGCCTCAGCCTCCCAAGTAGCTGGGACCACAGGAGCCCGCCACAACGCCTGGCTACTTTTCTATTTTGCAATTCGGCCGAGGCCGGGTTTGAACCCGCCACCTTCGGTATATGGGGCCGGCGCCCTATTCGCTAAGCCACAGGCGCTGCCCGAGGCTTGGGGGTCTTTTTCTTTTTTAAGCCTTTTTAAAGAACAGTTTTAGGTTGACAGTAAAGGAGCTTGGAGGTTTTCACAAGGTTGCAGTGAGGTTGCTGGCCAATGCTGCAATGATCTGCACGCTTAAGTCCGGTGGGAGGCTCTGCTTCCAAGCGGCACACTCGCACAGCTTGGGAGGGAGGCTCTGCCCCTCTCCGGGCGGACCTCTCCCTAAAGCTGCGGGAGTGTCCTCACACCGAGTTGGCTCACTTCCCTCCAGTGACTAATCGGAGAGACAGAACAAGGGACAATCTATTATTCAGTGCCTTCTGTGTCCTACTCTTGGAATTTACCCCCAATCGCTCCCACATAGTGCCAGACACGATGCACAGCCCCGCTTACGGGAAGGGTAATTGAGCTTTACCTTTTGAAAGGAGGAGTATCAAAGAATTTGTGGACATACTTTAAACCACCA
Organism: Perodicticus potto; assembly: GCA_963574655.1. Classification (NCBI taxonomy): domain Eukaryota; kingdom Metazoa; phylum Chordata; class Mammalia; order Primates; family Lorisidae; genus Perodicticus; species Perodicticus potto. The sequence continues at coordinate 28,067 of CAUYRH010093048.1, forward strand.
CACAACACATTCTAGTTTGCCTTCTCCCACACTGGTTACTCCGCTCAGCCTTGTTTACCTGCCTCCCTTCTTCCACACAATTTAAAGTGCCCAATTTTCACAGAGATTCATCTTTGATTTTCTTCCCAGTCCTAGCACTTTCAATAACATCTATGCATACGTGACTTTCAAATGTGAATCTCTGAACCCCAGGCTCCCTCTTTCTGCTGTATTCTTGGCTTTTCTTTCTTTTTTTTCTTTTTGCAGTTTTTGGCCCTGGCCCAGTTTGAACCCGCCACCTCCGGTATGTAAGGCCTGCGCCCTACTCCTTGAGCCACAGGCACTGCCCCTTTCTTTTTTTTTTTCTTTTTTTGAGACAGAGTCTCACTATGTCACCCTCTGTAGAGTGCTACAGTGTCACAGCTCATAGCAGCCTCAAACTCTTCGGCTTAAGCGTTTCTCTTGCCTAAGCCTCCCAAGTAGCTGGGACTACAGACGCCGGCCACAACATCCAGCTATTTTTTTTTTTAGAGACAAGGCCTCGCTCGGGCTCAGGCTGGTCTCAAACCTGTGAGCTCAGGCAATCTACCTGCCTCAGCCTCCCAAAATGCTAGGATTACAGGCCTGAGCCACCGTGCCCGGCCCTATTCTTGACTTTTCCATTGGGATGTCTCACTGAGTTTAAAACATCTGAGACTGAACTCCTGCTCATCTCTTCAGAACTGGCTTCCACGGCCTCACACTCCCTCCCACCCCCATCCCCAAACAAGCAGCATTCAAACTGGCTCAAGCCGAAAACATGGGCATTATTCCTAACAAAGGGTGCTCTTTCTCTCCACTTCTATTCAATCCAGCACTAAGTCCATTATAAACCATGTCTCAAGTCCACCTCCTTCTCCCCTGCCACCTATAACCACTCCCCTTTGCCGCTATCATCTCTCACCCAAACCACAATAGCTTCCTTTTGCTTTTTCTTTCCCCTTCCAGTCCCCTTTCAGTGACTTTCTACCAGATGAAGAGTCAAATCCATTCTACATAAAATGGCATAAAGGCTCTGCCTAGATCTATCTAGCCTTTGCCCACTTCTCTAACTCCATCTTTTATCATTCTACCTCATTCTTACTGCGAATGAATGAATGAAGGACACACAGCACAAATGTAGCTGTCTTGACAACTCTTTATTGCCTGCCTTCCTTTCCTCATCTCATTTTCCAAACCTTTATTGATACTCCCTTTACCTCTGAATTCGGTGTTTTTCAACCTTTTTAAAAAATCTCACAGCATATTTTAACCTATAGTTGAACTTCCATGGCACACTTAAATTATGTTGATCAGAGAAAGAGTAAAAAAAATATATATACTTACTGTGCTTTGAACTTCTTTCAAAAATAATTAATTACCTGGCTCGGCGCCTGTGGCTCAACGGGCTAGGGCACCAGCCACGTACACCTGAGCTGGCGGGTTCGAATCCAGCCCGGGCCCGCCAAACAACAATGACGGCTGCAACCAAAAAATGGCCGGGCGTTGTGGCGGGTGCCTGTAGTCCCAGCTACTTGGGAGGCAGAGGCAGGAG
>CAUYRH010093049.1:0-48770 GCA_963574655.1 Perodicticus potto
AAAATTCCGATTCAGTTATCTCAGGTGAGATAATGGATGGAAGCCTGGGAGAGGCAGACACTAAGCCAGCAGCATCTCAAGTGCAGCAAGCAAGTGCAGCCATTCTCTCATAGGTCTCTTTATTCAATCAAAAATCATAAATCATGTTGACAGCATAATGCATAAACTTAATTTGAGTTATTCAAAGCAAGGCATCTCAAGTAATCATTACCAATCAGAAGAAAGGAAACAAAGGAAAGGAAAATCAAGCAGGCACACTCGTCTTTTACAAATTAGTGATAAACTTGCCTAACTCGCTTCAGTGATTTCTATCTATGCCTGGGCAGGACTCAGGCAATAGTAATCTCTGGTTGCTAGGCATTTTGTTCTCAGACACCACATAACAATCAAGCCATGTGCACCACCTGAAAAGCTGGTGGGGGGCAGGGGTGTGCACACAGGATACTGGACGCTGGTGAACAAGACCCCAGGACCCCTGGGCCTGCTGAGTGCCAGACATCCTGTGTAGACCACCTAGCTATTGCTAGCCTTGAGAGGTTTGAAAAACTTGGACTCTGGTCAACAAGCCCTCCAGAAATGCCTGGCCTAAACCACACTACAAACCTGACTCCCACAATTTCCAGCACTCATGCTCACACAAACATCAATTTAGACAACCATCCATGCACAAAAATATCTTCACAAGAACTTAGAAATCCAAGTGACAGATTAGAAACCTGTGTGGAACACAGAAATAAGAAAACATGCATTGAAGAGAGTAGGAAGGATAGTATCACATTATCCAAGCCAGCCCTAGCCCAAGTCTGCCCAAAACAGCAAAGAAAAAGTTACAGAAAGGTGAATAAAGTGAGTGCCAAATTTCATGGACTCCAGCATCAGGCCCACTCCAGTGAACCCTGGCCCCAGGCCAGATCCTGGGGACAAAGACTCCAGACCTACCTCAATGTCAGACCTGCCCCAAATACCCACATTCCAGGCCCAGTTTTGGCTCTAGAGCATCCCCCAGGGACTCAGGCCACAGGCTCCAAGCCTACTCTGGTGGCAGACCTGCCTTTATAGTCGCAGGCTATAGGTTGAACCCTCAGACCAAGTACCTAGACCTATCCCTGCAAAGTCAGGCACCTGGTCTGCCCTAGTGCCAGAATGGCCCCCACAGGCTCAGGGTTTAGGTTCAGCCCATGTGGAACTAGGATTCAGGCTGACTCCAATAGACCCAGGCTCTAGCCCCACCTCTGTGAATCTAGCCAGGTATTCCACCCCAGTATTACTTACTACCAAACCAACTTCCTCAGGCTCAGGATCCATGAGGAGTACACCCACAGACTCAGACACTGAGCCCACCACTGACCTCGGCACCAGACTAACCCACTTAAGGACTACAGCAGCAAAGGTGCCCACTGACTCTGTCAACCAGTCCACCCAGAATCTTTGGACAAGCTGCCTAGTGAAGGACTTTCTCTGCTGAAGCCAGTCTATAAAGCCTATTATAAGTGCCTCATTCCGCAAATGCACAGACACCAATAAAAGGCCACGGGACCACCAATAATAAGGGAAGCATGAGAAAACTCAAGGAAGAAAATAGAGCACCAAAAAATGACCCTGAAGAAATGAAGATCTATGAAATATCTGAAATAGAATTCAAAATAATTGTCTTAAGGAAGATTGATAGTTACCAGAGAACACAGATAGATAACTAAATAAAATTAAGAAAATTATGCATGAAAAAATAGAAATTCAACAAAGAGATAGAAGTCATAAAAGAGAAATCAACACAATTCTGGAACTGAAGACCATAATAACTAGACTAGAAAAATTCCAGAGAGCTTCAATGGTAACTCAACGAAGCAGGAGAGAGAATCAGTGGTTCAAAGCAGGTCATTTGAAATTACTCAGTTAAAGAAAAAAAAGAAAGTAGATAAAAAAGGAAAAAGAAAACCCCACAGAATATCATAAAGTGAACTAATATATGTATTTTGGCAGTTCAAAAAGGACAGAAAGAAGAATAGAACTTATTTAAGGAAACAATGACAAGAAAACTTCCCAAATATGGAGAGGACAATGAAAATGCAGATCTATAAATACCAAAGAACTACAAACAGACTAAATATACATTTTCATCAGCACACATTATAACCATATTCTTAAACTCCTCAGACAAATAGAAAAGTTCAAAAGCAGTAAGAGAAAAGCAACTCATTACATACAAGTGAATCTCCATAAAACTATCAGCATATTCTTTAGCAGGCCAAGTGAGTAAGGTAATATATTCTAAGTGCTGGAGAAATAAATAAATTAAATGGTCAACCAAGAATTTTCACACAAATCTGTCCTTCAGAAATGAATGAAATAAAAAGACTTGCATAAAATATAAGCCAATACAGCTCATCTCCACTAGACCTGCCTCACAAGACATGCTAATGGGAGTTCTTCAAGTTGAGGCAAAAGGATGCTGACAACATGAGAACATATGAAAGTATAAAATGGTAAAGGTAAGGATATAGTCAAATTCAGAATATTCTAGCTCTGTAATAGTGGTATATAAATCACATTTAACTCTAGGATAAAAGTTAGAAGACATAATAAAAGTATAAAAGTTAACATTTTCCATAAAAATAATTATAGTTATAACAATTTGTTAATGGATAAACACTGTAAAAAGATGGAAATTGTGATATCAATAATATAAAATGAGGGAGGAGAAGTTGAATTGTAAAATTTGGAAGTAAAATCAAACTTAATTTGTTATCAGTTTAAAACAGACTCTTAGAACTATAAGCTATTTTATGTTAGCACCATGGTAACTAAAAAGAAAACCTTGTGATAAATATATAAAACATGAAGAAAAAAGAATCTGGGCTATCAGTACAAAAAAAAAAAAAACAAATGAACAAAACAAAATGCCCAATCACAAAAGAAGACAGAAAAAGGAAATAGAAAACATTCAGAAAACATTTAACAAACTGCCAATAGTAAGTTCTTACCTATCAGTAATTCTGTCGATGTAAATATATTACATTCTCCAATCAAAATACAGACTGAATGAATGGATTTTTAAAAATCCAACTATACGCTGCCTAAAAGAGATTCACTTTAAAGATACATAGCCTAAAAGTAAAAGGGTGGAAAAGTTATTCCATGCAAATGGTAACCAAAAGAGAGCAAGGGTGGCTATACTTATATAAGACAAAACAGATTTTAAGTCAAATCCTATGAAAAGAGACAAAGAAAGTCATCATACACATAAAAGAAAAAAGGTCAGTTTATAAAGGATGTAGCAACTGTAAATATGCATACACATTTTATTACCTAAATATATACTAAAATAATATCAGGGGACTTCAATATCCCATTTCAACAATGGTCAGATCACTCAGACAGAAATCAACAAGGAAACATTGGATTTAAACTACACTCTAAATAAAATGAACCTGAGATACATGTGCAGAACATTCCATGCAACAAAGCATAATACACAGTTTTCTCAAGTACACATAGAACATTCTCCAGGATGAATCAGATATTGGGCCTCAAAACAAATCTAACCAAATTTAAGGTAAAAATCATATCATATACTTTTTATGACTGCAACAATGAAATTAGAAATCAGTAAAAGAAGGGAACCTAGGAAATTCACAAGTAGGTGGAAAATTAACCACCTACTCTTAACCAACCAATATGCCAAAGAAGTCAAAGAAAATTTTAAAAATCTTGAGATGAATAAAAATGAAAACACAATATACCAATACTTAAGGGATATAGCAAAATTAGTGCTAAAAGGAAAGGAAAGCTTGTAGCCTACATTTCAAAAGACAGAAGTTCTCAAACAAACAATCTAAGAGTATACCTCAAGCAACTAGAAAAAGAAAAAAACTAAGCCCCAAGTTAGCAGAAGGAAGAAAATAATAAATAAAAGAGCAGAAATAAATAAAATACAAACTTTAAAAATGGAAAATATTAATAGAACTGAGTTGGCAAAATTAACAAATCTTTAGCTAGACTAAACCAAAAAAAGAGAGAGAGAGAAAGAGAGAAGGCTTAAATTTTTGAAAATTATAAATGAAAGGGGAATAATATAACTGGTATCATAAAAACATAAATAATCATATGAGACTACTATGAATAGTTACATGACAACAAATTGTATAACCTAGTAAAAGTAAATAAATTCCTAGAAATATATTACCTACCCAGACCGAATCATGAAGAAATACAAAATTTGAACAGACCATAAATGAATAAATACAATGACCCAATATTCAAAAACCTTCCAACAAAGAAAATCTCACAACCTGATGGTTTGTGGGGGAATTCCACCAAAGATTTAAAGTTGAATTAACACCAATCTTTTTCAAGCTCTTCCAAAAATTGAAGAAGAGAGGACACTTGTTTTTTCTTTTTTTGAGACAGAATCTCACTATGTAACCCTTGGTAGAGTGCCGTTGTGTCACAGCTCACAGCAACCTCAAACTCTTGGGCTTAAGTGATTCTCTTGCCTCAGCCTCCCAAGTAGCTGGGACTACAGGCACCCACCACAACATCCAGCTATTTTTCTTTTTTGCAGTTTCCATTGTTTAGCCAGCCTGGGCTAGGTTCAAACCTGCCAGCCTTGGCGTAGTTAAAGGTGCCCTACCCACTGAGCTACAGGCACCACTGAGAGGACACTTCTTAATTCATCTTACAACACCATCATTAACCTAAGAGAAAACTAGTAAAATACACAAGAAATAAAATTACAGTTCAGTATCCCCTAATAAACATGGACACAAATATGCTCAAGGTAATAAAATATCTGTATCCTGAAAACTATAAGATGAAGAAAATTATTGAAGATATGACTAAATAGAAAGATATTCTATGTTTATAGATTGGAAGAGTTATATTGTTAAAATATCGATACTACCCAAAACAATATATAGATTCAGTGCAATCCCTACCACAATACCAGTGAAATTTTTCACAGAAACAGACAAAACAATCCTAAAATTCATATGAAACCACAAAAGATTCCCAGGAGCCAGAGTAATCCTTTGCAAAAAAACCAAAGCTGGAGGCATCACAAGACCTGACTTCAAAATATATTACAAAGCTACAGTAACCAAAACAGCATGATATTTGCAAAATATAAACACATAGGTCAAAGGATTAGAATAAGAGAGCCCAGACATACACCCATAGTCATTTGATCTTTGACAAAGTTGTCAAGAGCACACAATGGGGAAAGGTTTGGCTCTTCGCAAGTGACATAAGAAAAGCCAGACAACCACATGCAAAAGAATAAAATCAAACTCTTATTTCATACCAGCTACAGAAATCAACCCAAAATATATTAAAGACTTAAACATAAGACCTAAACCTGTAAAATTACCAGAAGAAAACAAGAGAAAAGCTTCTTGACATTGATCTTAGCAATGCTTTTTGAATATGATCCCCAAAGCACAGGCAACAAGATCAATGTTAGACAAATGTGACTGCATCAAAATAAAAAGAATCTGAACTGTAGTGGAAACAATCAATAGAGTGAAGACATACCTACAGAATGGGAAAAAGTATTTTCAAAGCGTACATCCTTATGTATTTCAAATAGTGAAATACACTATTTCACTATTTGAAATACATAAGGAACTCATGCATCTCAATAGCAAGAAAACTAATTCACCTACTAAAAAGTGGCCAAAAGATCTGAATAGACAATTCTTCAAAAGAAAACATTTAAATAGATAATGTGGAATAATTCTCAACAACACTAACCATCTCAGAAATGAAAAACAAAAGCACAATGAAATATTACTTTGCACTAGTTAGAACCACTATTACCAAAAAGACAAAAGATAGTAAGTGTAGGTGAGGAAGTTGAGAAAAGAAAATCCCTCTATATTGTTGGTCAAACTATAAATTGATACAACTACTATGGAAAATGGTATGGAGGTTTCTCAAAAACAAAAAACCAAAAAAAACAGAGCCATAATATGATCCAGTAATTCCAATTCTGGATATGTTTTCCATATAAAACAAACACAGTAAGTATATTAAGGGGATATCTGTATTCCCATATTCATTGTAGCATTATTCACAATAGCCAAGATGTTAAATCAATTAAATGTTCATCAATAGCTGAATGAATGAGAAAAAAGGGTGTGTGTGTGGAGGGGTATCCATACATATACATTTGTATACATTAATATTATCCAGCCTCAAAAAACATGAAAAACAATCCTGTCATTTGTAACAACATTGATGAACCTGGAGGAAACTATCCTAAGTAAAATAAACCAGGCATAGAAAGACAAATAATATGTGATCTCACTTATATGTGGAATCTTAAAAAGTGAAACTCATAGAACAGAGGCTAAAATAATGATTTCCAGGGGCTTGTGGTTGGGAAAAATGGAGAGAAGTTGATCCAAAGATACAAAGTTTTAGTTATGCAGGATGAATAAGCTCTGGAGATCTATTGTACAGTTAATAATACTGAGTTGGATACTTGAGATTCTAGAACAGAGTAAGTCTTAAATGTTTTCACTGCACACGCAAAAAGGTAACTTTATCAGGTTATGGATATGTCAATTACCTTAATAAGGGCAATCATTTCACAATGCACACAATATAGCAAAACATCACATTCTATACCTTAAATAAATACAATTTAATTTGTAAATCATACCCCAGTAAAACTAGGGGAAGGAGAAGTAGCTAAGTATTATAAACTAAAAATAAAATCCTAAGCCACATGGCCATTGAAGAAACCCTTTTCTTGTCCAAAGACACCCAAGAAAAACCTTAAAACTGAGCTCCTGGCTATGAAGGAAAAGGAGACTGGGCACACATCATCATCCCCTCTGCCCTATGGAGTTTAGATACATTAATATTAAAGCAGAGATCACAAGACTGATGAAACAGACACTGTAACAATAAGATACTAATTTGTTAACAGGACCTAACACCATACAAGGCAAAGGTTAAATCACACCTGCAGCCATCAATTTGCTTAACAGCTAACTTTGAGAATATTGCAGTTTCCTGTATGGTTAGCAGATCCCCTTGGCTTAACTCAAGCATTCCTTTTTACTGACTCCAAAGCTTTATTTCTTTAACCAACTACAAATCTCTGAACCCTCCTATAACCTGTAAGCCTCCCCTTCGAAATGTCCCATCATTTGGGCCATACCAATGTATACCTTCCATATACTGATTTATGATTTAGCTAGAATTCCTTTCTCTCTAAAAGGTTTAAAACCAAACTGTAACATAACCACGTTGGCATCACTTACCCTATTCTTTGGTATGGCTCCCAGGCCAATAGTCACACATAGGTAGCTCAGAATAAATACCTTTAAATTATTTTATGGAATTTGGGTTGGCTTGTTTGTTTTTCCATCAGCAGTACCTATTTGATAATAGTTTCCCTTTCACTTTCCCTCCGACTCTCTCCAGACAAGAGTCACAAATATTCTCACATGAATTATCAGTTGATTTCTTCGGTCTAGTTCTGAAGCTTTACTGTGTCCAACTGAGATTTTTACAAGCATGCTACTGTTGCTCTTTCCAAAAATTATTATACTGTGCAAATGTCACAGCTTGGATTCCCTGGGAAACATACACGAGTAAGTTTGGGGATGGGGGTGGGGTTGGACAGAGTCGCTCTCTGCGCTCTGGGTACAGTGCTGTGGCATCCCAGCTCACAGCTCAAGTGATCCTCTTGTCTCATCCTCCTGAGCAGCTGAGATTTTAGGAGCCTGCCTCAATGACTGCTTAGTTTTCTATTTTTAGTACAGATGAGAGGGGTCTCCCTCTTGCTCAGGCTGGTTTTCAACTCCTGAGCTCAGGTGATGCACCCACCTCAGCCTCCCAGAGTGCTAGGATTATAGGCACGAGCCACTGCACCCCAACCTTTGAAGAAGTTTTATTAAAACAGGCCTCTAGGATCAACAGCTGTGGAGGATGCTGGAATCAGGACAGGGCAGGGAGAGTAGAAGAAGTGTCATCACACAAAGGCTTCAGATGATCTGGGGTTTGTGGCACTGGGATAGTCCTTCCGTTTCACCTCAAATTGAGACAAGGCACCAATTCTTTGCATTCCCTCTTGTACCAGTACCTAGACTCAGGCTAACTGAGGATATGGAGCAGTGTAACTTTGAGCCAGGCAGCTCTCCAGCTGAGTGCAAATCCTGGAGATGGATCAGTTGAAAGCACGTAGCTGCTAGCCTCTCAGTCCCTGAGGGATGAGTGCTGTGTGCTGGTTTAAGGTAGTTGAAATATTTAAAGATTTAACATTTAGTAATAACCCATCAGATGAGGTCGTTGATAAATGGCAGCCAGATATAAGGAACTGTTTGTACAAAAGCCTTCATTTAGGGCACTCCCCTGGAAAGGGGTCATAGGCTCTACCCACTGAGCTCTGCGGACTTATTAGCACGGTTTAAAAACAAAACAGGTCTATAAAAATTGTTGTCATCCCTAATGTAACATGGGCAGATATTGGTGCCTGGAAGATATTAGAGAGGAGCTCACCATGGCAATATTGGCACCAGTACGTAACTCGGATCTGTTTAAGCTCTAGGATTGGTGACTCTGGCTGGAATCCTACTTGCTGGTCCTCCTGGCTGTGGGAAAACTTTGCTGGCCAAGGCTGTGGCAAATGAATCTGGACTAAATTTTATATCACTCAAGGGCCCTGAATTACTAAATATGCATATTGGTGAGAGTAAACGTGCTGTGTGAGAGGTTTTACAGTGAGCCAAGAACTCAGCACCCTGTGTGATTTTCTTTGATGAAATGGATGCTTTATGTCCTCGAAGATCAGATGGAGAAACAGGGGCAAGTGTCCGGGTAGTGACTCAACTACTTACTGAGATGGATGGTCTGGAAACAGGACGGCAGGTTTTTATTATGGCAGCCACTAGCAGACCAGACATCATTGACCCTGCAATCCTGCGCCCAGGCCAGCTGGATAAAACACTGTTCGTGGGTTTACCACCTCCAGCAGATCATCTCTCCATCTTAAAAACTATCACGAAAAATGGCACCAGACCTCCACTAGATGCAGAAGTAAATTTGGAAGCAATTGCTGGTGACCTTCACTGTGATTGCTATACAGGCGCAGATCTCTCTGCTTTGGTACGAGAAGCTTCTATCTGTGCCTTGAGGCAGGAAATGGCAAGACAGAAGAGTGGAAATGAAAAAGGTAATCTCAAGATTAGTCATAAGCACTTCGAAGAGGCTTTCAAGAAAGTAAAGCCATCTATATCAAAAAAGGATCAGATAATGTGTGAGCTTCTGCAGCAGTCCCTTAGCCCATGACATCTCCAGCAGCCAGCTTAGAAGAGTCCAGTGCATAGAGCTGGCACAGAAGGACACATGCTTTGAGGCATCCCCTTTCAGCTTGACATAGTTGTGTTCCCATGTGGTTGCATTCTACTTTCGATTTAATGACGCCAGACCGGAGCTGAAGATTCTTCCCATTTGGCAAGCCTTATATAAAAACACCCTACTTCCTCTTTTAAGGAAAATATTTTTTAACTGCTGAAATAAAATAAATTTTTAAAGTAAAAAAAAAAAATTATCATCTAAATGGTTGACAGTAAAGAAGATATTTTAAATTCAATCAAAATAGAAACAGAAAACATTTTGGGTTTTTTATGTGATGTTTTTCTAAACCAATCAACTGTGAAAGCCATTCACTTAGAAAAAGCAAGTGAAAAAGTAATTATCTAAATGAAAACAGATGTAAGCCATTTTAAACTAAAGCTCTCTCTTTTCCATAGCATATCAGCCTTTCAAAAGCAAAAAATTGAACACTTGACCGGTGAGGAAGTTGTTTCCCACCATCCCAGGTTCACAGACTGATTTCCCATCCTCTGAGTTTCCAGTCAAGCTGAAACAGTGGAGAGATCTTTTGAATCAACTCCAATTTACTTCTTGAGTTCTCTAAAGGTGAAGGTTCTCTATGCCATTAAGAATGAGGTTAGCTGACAGGCACTGCAGCTCCAAGGACTAGCAGGGCCCCTGTTTTAAAGAATATTGTAAAATATCTGTACCAGATTGTTTATTGCAGCCCAATTCATAATTGCTAAGTCATGGAAGAAGCCCAAGCGCCCATCGATCCACGAATGGATTAATAAATTGTGGTACATGTATACAATGGAATATTATGTAGCCTTAAAGAAAGATGGTGACTTTACCTCTTTCATATTTACATGGATGGAGCTGGAACACATTCTTCTTAGCAAAGTATCTCAAGAATGGAAGAAAAAGGATCCAACATATACAGCCCTACTATGAAGCCAATTTATAGCTCTCATATGGAGATCAAATTTCAACATGAGTTTAGAAGGGGTAAAGCGTGTAAATTGTATCAGCTGTAGGTGTGTGGATTAATTTCTGGCTTTGCTATTGTGTTCCTTTGGTCTGCTTTTCTACCAGTACCATGCTGTTTTGCTTACTACAGCTTTGTAGTACATTTTAGAGTCAGATAGTGTGATGCTACCAGCTTTGTTCTTGTTCAGGATTCCTTTGACTGTTTGGGGGCCTTTTGTGGATCCATACAAATTTTAGGATTTCCCCCTTGATTTTTGTGATGAATGTTACTGGTATTCTGATAGGGATTGTATTGAATTTGTTGCTGGTTTTGGGTAGCATAGACAGTAGTGTTATGCGTTCCAATCCATGAACATAGGCTATCTTTTCATTTATTTATGTCCCCTTCAATTTCTTTTACCCATATTTTCTAGATTTCAGTGTAGAAATATTTCCCCTAGGTACCTCATATTTTTATATATCTAGTGTCAAAGGGATTTTTGAAAAATGTCTTTTTCAAATAGTTCACTATTAGAGTATAAAAATGCTGATCTTCTTGTGTCGATTTTTTTTTTTTTCTGCAACTTTTCTGAATTAATTAGTTCCAATGGTTTTTTGGTAGAGTCTTTAGGGAATTTTACATATATTATTATATCATCTACAAACAGGGACAGTTTGACTTTCCCTGTTCAATTTGAGTGTCTTTTTTTTCTTTTGCCTAATCACTCTGGCTAGCACTTCTAGTACTATGTAGAACAGATGTTATGAAAATGAGCATCTGTGTCTTGGTCCAGAACTTAGGAGAAAAACTTTTCAGTGTGCTCCTTTTCAGTATAATGCTGGATGTGGGTTTATTATATATGGACTTTAAAAATTTGTTGAATTTTATCAAATGCTTTCCCCCTATCTTTTGAAATAATTATACAGGTTTTTTTGTTCTTCATTCTTTTAATGTGATATATCACATTTATTGATTTATACATGTTGAACCATCATGCAAACCTGGGATAAAACCTACTTGATAATGATGAATAATATTTTTAATGTTCTGTTGAATTTAGATTGCTAGCATTTTTTTGAGAATGTTTGCATCTGTATTCATCAAGAATATTTGCTTATCATTTTGGTTTTTTTGTTGTATTCTTATCTGATTTTGGAATGAGTGTAACACTGGCCTCAACAATTTTTCTCTGCAATGTTCTTAAATAATTTTAGGATATTTGGTGCTAGTTCTACTCTAAGATTTTGGGAGAATTTAGCAAGAAAGCTATCAGATCTTGGGCTTTATTTTAATGGGAAATTGTTTTATTACATTTTCAATTTTCTCATTCATTATTAGTCTGTTTAGATTTTCTGTTTCTTTGTTATTCAATCTTAGAAGGTTGTATGTGTTCAGGAACTTTATCCACTTTTTTTTTAGTTTTTCCATTTTGTTAATACATAATTATTCATAAAAGTTTTTTAATGTCTAGTTTTATTTATTTGAGTCTTCCCTTTTGTTTAGCTTGCTTAGCTAATGATTTGTTGATTTTATTTAGCTTTTTAAAAAATCAGTTCTTCATCTTATTAAATGTTATGGATCTTTTAATGTGTATTGCATTTATTTCTGCTCTAGTTTTCATTATTTCCTCCCTTTTCATAACTTTAGACTTAGTTTGTTCTTATTTCTCTAGTTCCTTGAGGGGTATCATTAATTTGTTCATTTGTGATCTTTCTTTCTGTTACAGGCATTTATTGCTATAAAATTCTCTCTTAGAACTGTTTTTGCTGCTTCCCAAAGATTTTGGTATGAAATGTATGTATTTTCATTTGTATTGAGAGTTTTTTTAATTTCCCTTTTAATTTCTGTATTGATACATTGGTTGCTTGAGCGTGTTCATATATTTGTAAAGTTTTCGAATTTCCTCCTGGTGTTAATTTCTAGCAATATACCATTGTGGTCAGAAAGTATATTTGAAATTATGTTGACTTTTTAGGATTTTTAAAGTGTATTCGAGGCCTACTACATGACCTGTCCTGGAGAAGGATCCATGTTGAGAATCTCCATGTATCCAGGAGAATATACTTTAAGAATAATATATGTTCTACGTGTTCTGTAAATATGACTCATTTAATCTAGTGTGTACTTTTAATTATTTTTTTTTTGTTTACTTTATGTCTCAATGGACTGACCATTGCTGAGTGGGATATTGAAGTTACCTACAATTGTTGTATTGTAGTCTGTCTCTTCCTTTAGATCTAATAATAATCACCTTTTATATTTGGCTGCAGTGTTAGGTTTATATATATTTACAAGTGTTATATGCTCCTATTGAATTGACTCCTTTATCATAATTACCTTCTTTGTTTATTTTTATAGTTTTGGTCTTTATGGCCACTTTTATCATATAAATCTACTGTGTCCTGCTCTCTTTTTGCTTTCCACTTGCATGGAGTATCATTTTCCATTTCTTTGCTTTCAGTAAAGAGAGTTTCATTTACAGGTAAAGTGAGTTTCATCTGGGCAGCATATAGGTAAGTCTTTTTTTTTTTTTTAAACAACAAAAACTTTTAGTCATTCTATGTCTTTTAAGTAGAGAATTTAATCCATTTACAGTCAAAGTTATTATCACTATAAGAATTTATTCCTGCCTTTTTGTTAATTGTTTTCTGGTTATTTTTCATCTCCCTATTTCTTTCATCCACTCTTATATTTTTCCCTTCATGGGTGATTCTCTGTAAAAATATATTTTGATTTCTTTCTCTTTCTCATTTGTGTTTCTGTCGTACATTTTTGCTTTGGGGTTACTCTTGCTCTTACTTTAAAAATCCTATCATTATAGCAAACTATTTTAAGATGTGAGTTTAACTTTGGTCATATATAAATATTTTTGACATTTCTTGTCTCACAGTTTATGATTTTACTGCCTGAACTTAAGTATTTTTATATTATCTGTTTTTATTCGCTGATTGTAGATATTGTTATTATTGACCGTTTTTATTTTAACCTTGGTTCTGAATATCAAAAGAGTATGTAATCACCATTACAGTAATGAAGCGTGCTGAGTTTGATTATAAACTTTCCTCTATTAGTATAGTTTATGTTTGCGTGTGTTTGGTTGTCAGTAGTCACTCCTTCATGTCCCACCGAGTCACTCCCCCTTAAACATTTCTTGTGAATTTTCTAGCTTTTGTTTGTCTGGAAAAATGGTCTTTCCCCTTCATGTCTGAAGGATAGCTTGGGTGGAGCGTGTAGTTTTAGCTGGCAGGCGTTTTCTTTCAGTACTTTGAATATACCTTCCCCTCAGCCTCTAGCATGTAAGGTTTCTGCAGAGTAACAGCTGATAGTCTAACGGGCATTTCCATGAGACCTGATGCTTTTTTTCTTGCTGATTTTTGAATTATTGCTTTGTCTTTGATTTTTGGCAGTTTGCTTATGTGGTTTTGAGAAGGTCTCTTTGGGTTGGATGGAGTCCTTTGAGTTTCCTGAATCTGGATGTCCCTATGTCTCTCCCAAGCTATTATTTTGCTAAACAAGCTTTTTCACATTTGTGTAAAGGTGTTCCTGTAAGTCCTGAAGGATTTCTTTATTCTTTCTCTTTCCCTTCTTTCTTTTTTTCCTTTGACTGGATTTCAAAATGCCTGTCTTCAAGTTCAGGAATTCTTTCTTCTGTTTGATTTAACATGCCGTTGAAGCTTTTGGTTGTTATTTTAATTTCATGTGTTCCTTTCTTCCTTTTCAAGATTTCTGTTTAAATCTTTGTTTTTGTTGTTTCTGGGTTTCATCTCTTTATTACATTTTTTTATTTTCTGATTTTGTTAAATCATCTGTATTCTCTTGTATTCTGCTGAGTTTCCTTAAGATCATTATTTTGAATTTCTATTTAGGCAACAGATAGATTTTATTTTATTTGGGGTCAGTTGTGGGTGATTTCTACCTCTTTAGCAGTGTCAAATTTCCTTACTAGTTTGAGTTGCATGTGTTCCTCTGTTGATATCTGTGCATCCAGTGGAATGGTTGCCTCTTCTAATTGTATAGATTGGCTTTGTAGGAAAATACTTTCATATGTTGATGTGTGTTGCAGCGTCAGTAGGGTAGGACGTAAATGGCTTTGGTTCCTTATGAGTGCGATGTGGTCATCTCTGCACAGTTTTTTCAGCTGTAGTCAACTTCTGTGACACCTGCTAGCACCTTGATGGCCTCATCTGCAGGAGTTTCTGTAGCCAGTCCACTGGGTCAGGAGGACACAGGGGCCAGTGAACTGGCTCAGGAGGACACAGGAGCCAGTCCGCTGGGTCGGGAGGGCACAGGGGCCAGTCCGCTGGGTCAGGAGGACACAGGGGCCAGTCCACTGGGCTTTTAGCTTGCCTGCCTGGGTGTGTGGGCCAGTCCACTGCTAAGGGGTGCGGAACCCCTGGAAATGGCACACCCAGTTGATTAGTGTGGTTTATGAGGTGGAAAATTAAGCTCATGAACTCATCCTAGAGAAATTGCTACATACCTCACTGCTGAATATTGCCACACACACCTTTAAAGTACTCCCCTTGGTGAGCTCTACATTGACGCCAGCACCTAGTTCAAAGCACTTTTCCTAGGATGAATTTGCAAATTGTCAGACCTCATACAATTATAATTCTTATGGCTATTCCAGAAAAAGAATTCCAAAGTTGCTTTGAAGGGTAGACAAGGCACTGACCTCAGTGCATAGCTTCCCAGTGCACCTTAGCAGGTGACCAGAATGATATGTAGCAATGATGTATGTAGCACTTTTTCTAGGATGAGGTTGCCGACTTAATTGTTCAACCTCAAATAGGGGCCAGTCTGCCGGTTTGGGAGAGAGCTCCCCTGGTGGTGAGCACAGGGGCTGGTCCCCTTCTTTGGGGCAGAACAGTCTGGAAACTGCGCACCTGTCTGGTGGGCACACTGGTGACTCTTGGGGGCCAGGCTGCCTCCAGGGCTCATGTCCTCTGGGGTCAATGCACCTGTCTGGTGAGGACGCAAGTGCTGAGTGGGACAGTTTTGATGTCTCTCCAGTCTTTTAAGGCTTGCCTTCAGTTGCA
Organism: Perodicticus potto; assembly: GCA_963574655.1. Taxonomy (NCBI): domain Eukaryota; kingdom Metazoa; phylum Chordata; class Mammalia; order Primates; family Lorisidae; genus Perodicticus; species Perodicticus potto. The sequence continues at coordinate 15,334 of CAUYRH010093049.1, forward strand.
CTGTTGGTGTTTTTCTATCTTGTTACTTATTTGTTGTTTATCCAAAGTTTACTTATGTCTTTTTCTTTACTTGAAGACCTTATGACAATTCTCTCTGTGATTCAGAAGTCCAATACAGCCCCGTGCAATGCTGCTTCTCGGATTTCAGAGGTAGGGAAATGTCTCTCTCCTGGCTTGGTTTGCTGCCTGCTTGGCTGTTGAGAGTGAGTTGTGCCAGTCTGTTCCTCTTCCCCTTTGAATGCCTCAAAGATCACCCTCTGATTTTGCACACTGACAGTTTCCCCGGCCTTGACTGTCTGAGATGATTATTTTTCCCATCATCAGTCGTCCATTGCCATCGTTTAAATTATGTTGCAGTTTGTCCATGTGTTGCCTTAATTTGTAAGATACATCACTTTCCTATTAAAGGTAAGAAGGAAAAGGAGGAAGAAGTAGAGAGAAAGCAGTGGGGCAAGTAAGCGTTTCATCAGTTGTGCTTCAAGCCTGGTTTGCCCTCTTTTCTGCGGCTTAAGTTAATGGATTCTGTCTTGATTCACCGACCAACTGCTTGCTCTGTGTCCAACGTGGAGTAGCTGGGACGGCGACTTTACCCTTTTGTGCTTGACAACATTTCCTGATATCTCATTTCCTCTAGGACTGAAACGCTTCTTTATTTTGAAAAACTGGTTTTATAGCTTCTCTTTTCCCGGACTGCAGCCCTCTTTCTGAACCAGAGGTCACGTAAGGTAGCCTTCTTACCCTTGGCTGTCACCCCTGACTCTGAATGCCTCTCTGTCCGCCTGTCTCTCTCTGCACACGTGTACACACAGACACCAGCCTCTATGCACATACAGACACGCGTGGCTAAATTAGGTGTTAAGAAAGTCTAACAGGATGTGTTGGTATTTAATTGAATGCTGACCACTTATCTTAGCTGCGTCTGTTAATACCTGTCCTGTATTTTGTTTTATTTGGTTGACTTTTTTCCTGCTATTTACCCTTCAAGGTGCCTTTTACACTTCTGCATCTGTGTAAAATTTGCGATTCATGCTTATTCCTGCCAGCTCTACTCCATTGCAAGTATTGCTTTTGTTGCCGGACAATCCGGTTTGGTTTAAAATTATTAAATCTCGGGCAGGGTGCTGTGGCTCATGCCTATAATTCTAGCACTCTAGGAGGCTGAGGTGGGTGGATTGCCTGAGCTCACGGGACGGAGACCAGCCTGAGCCAGAGAAAGACCCCATCTCTAAAATAGCCGGGCATTGTGGAGGGCGCCTGAAGTCCCAGCTACTCAGGAGGCTGAGGCAAGAGAACACTTGAGCCCAAGAGTTTGAGATTGCTATGAGCTGCGATGCCACAGCACTCTACCAAGAGTGACAAGTGAGACTATCTCTAAAGAAAAAAAAATCTTTAAATCTCTATGAAAAGCTAGAACAGTCACATTCCAGTTCTTTAGTTTTGTCTGGACTTTGATGCTACATTAGCAGTAGATCAATTGTATATATGTACCTAATTCTGTTTATACATATATACTTATACTCTGCCTTGTCCAGTAAAAGGGGGATTACTAACAAAAGATTAGTTCTACATCCAATGTCTATAAATTGGATGTAGAACTCACATAGTGTCATTCTGTAATTCAATTAATAAGAACCTTATTGGGTCTCTGCTATGTTCAAGACCCTATGCTAGCTTCATAGTAATGAATATGAGTAAGAACTGAACTCCGTTTTTTATACAGTCATGATCTTTGTTGATATCTGTATACGTATCACACACTCACATGTACACAGATTACATATCTCTAATGAAGCAAATAGACATGGACCATAACAGCTCACATTCTATGACTGTAGATGTTTCCCGTTGGTAAATTCTCAGAGCAGACCCGGGATGTGTGTGAGCTCCACGGCCTCAGCTGTCATTCCCATCTTTTATTTCCCATTCAACGATGGCAGTGGAGATGGTGGATTATTTTATAAATACTCTTTAGTTCAAACCACCAAATGTTAGCTGTATGAATCTGAGTAAAGGTACTTAATTTAATCTCTCTGTATCTTCATTCCTGCATGTATTAAATGAATGCATATAAAGTACACAATATCTATAATCTGTATGCTCCATACAAACTGTTCTGGGCAGTGGTGTACACCACAGACAAATTTCTGTTTCATAAAGATTAAACTCGAAGGGATGATTAGTGTATACTTGCAGTAGCCAAGTTGGGGTGACACAGTTATATACATTATACATCGCGTATGACAGTGATATATAGTATATAATTGTTTTAGCATATTTAAAAGATACTTAATATTTTCTAAATATTTGCTTGTTTATTAGAACACAAAGGAATATGAGAGTGACATTTTTTCTTGTATCAACCATGAATCAAGATGACAGAGGTATTATAATCACAAAATGTTATGTATATGTGTATCAAATGTATGTAATATTTAACAAAGTACAGAATACAATATAGTAATCGTATTTGGCAACCTTCACTCAAGGCTGAGATGTAACAGTTATTTTATTTTATTTGTTTTATTTTATTTATTTAATTTTGAGACAGAGTTTGACTACTTGCCCTCGGCAGAGTGCCGTGGCGTCACAGCTCACCACGACCTTAAACTTTTAGGCTTAAGCTATTCTCTTGCCTCAGGCTTCCAAGTAGCTGGGACTACAGGCACCCACCACAATGCCTGGCTATTTTTTGGTTATAGTTGTCATTGTTGTTTAGCAGGCCCTGGCCGGGCTGGAACCCGCCAGACTTGGTATATATGGCCGGCACCCTACTCGAGCTACGGGCACAGAGCCAGCAGTTATTTTAAAATGAAGCTGGATTTGATATTTCGCTGATGCTTGAGGCTGACAACAGAGATGAGTTTCAGAATTGCTAATATTCTGTGTCCTAAGTTTTAAATCACCTTCTGGCTTGCTTCTCTCTTATTCTCTGAACTTAATAAGGAAATTATACCCATGTGTTTTCCAGATTTCATAAAGCACAAGGAGATCTAACCTGAGGTGCTGGAGGATGGAGTCAGGAGACACCTCAGAATGGCCCCTTTCATCTTGATCACACTGCATGTGACATTAACCATGACCAATGTCCTCCTCCAACAGCTGGACCCCGGGTCGCCTCCGATAAATGCTGACCTCTGGTCTGGCCTTGTGCATAGTTTAAAGAAATACGTGTGTGTCTGTGTCTTTTAAAGTAGTTATGAATGATAGATCAGGCTTTCTAACTTTCTTTCATCCTCTGTCTAAACCTGTAAGTGTACAAAGGCGCATCATTAGACGTTAGTAAAAGGTAAACAAGTGATTCCAGCTTCATGCTGCTGTGGAACAAAGTGACTCTCCAGAGCTCAGTGAGAAAAACAATGTGCAAATCAATGTGCAAATATAGAAGTACCGAACTTGGTTTACCTTTCTGTAACATTGGGGTATATTACATTCTGTACTAGTGGCTCTTAGAGAAGATTAAGTTGATACAGAAGAAGTGCTTAGAAAAATTCTCGGCATGTAGAAGGTCATGTGTATGCTCTTACTGCTAAATTCTTTTAAACCAGAGTACCTAAATAATTATAAAATAACTGCCTGCAGGATGTGGATCGCAATGGTGGATTTCTGGGTAATATGATTACAGGTGATTTTCATTTTCCTTTCTTAGCCAAGCGTTTTTTTCTAAATTTTCTGTAATTAATATAAATTTTACTTAAAATTTTTTAAAAACATAATCCATTAGAAAGTATTACAAATATCATCATGGCTGGGGGATAAGGGACATCAAGGCACAATTTAAATATTCTAAGAGCTGAAAGGGCAGAATAAAAGACAGAAAAATTGATAATTTATCAGTCTGGTACTTTGGGGGCAGGGCAAATACCAGAAGGAATTCAAGTAAAATTCTTTGACGGCTTCCTTTCCGGGAGCGAGGTTCTCTACAACAGACTACCAGCTTGTGGGAGAACGAGGTCCTTGCTGTTTACGGATCAGATATCATATTACTTATTGCTGCATAACAATTACCCCCAACCATAAAGGTTTATGACAACAGGTACTAATTATCTCACAATCTGTAGGGGATAGGAAGCTGGGCTCAGCTTACCTGGTCTCTGTCTCAGGTTATCTCACTCCTACCTGTCAGGGCTGAGGTCATCTTAAGTCTCCACAGGAATAGGATCTGCCTCAAGTTCACTGGCGTGGCTGTTGGCCGAGCTCAGGTCCTGCCGCTGACTAGAGGCGTTTTGTTAGCTCCCCATCATTTGTGCCTCTTCTTGAGGGCACTTACAGATTGCTTCCCTTAGAATGAGGGACAGAGAGAGATCGTAGTCTCCCAAGGTCACCTAATTTCAGGAGTGATATCTCACCAAGATAGGCTCATTTGGGGGGAGAAAGTCACTGTCTATCCCACACTCGGAGGGGATCACATAACGCTGTGAGTACCAGGATGGCAGGATCCCTGGGGCCGTTTTAAGGTTGTCTACCAAGATATGCTGGAGGGTGATTGATGTGTCATATTTATTGTGGCTTGTTCCTTCTTTCATTTGTAAATACTAAAACTAATGTTTAATATTGACATTTCCAAACACACACATATTCTTCTAATTCTGTTGATGTCTGTGGTAGTTATGAGTACTGTCAAATGATGGTAAGTTTACCAAATTATAGCATAGAAGGTACCATCCAGAGCCACTATCTTTATTTTGCAGATATGAAATTTAAGACATGAGAAGGGTAAATGACTTCACGCAAGTCATCCAGCTGGTTACTCATTTCTGACAATGCTATAACTAACAGGTTTCCTTACAGTTTGTTAAGAAATCAAGGAAAATATTATGCAAATGAGATTAATTTAGTGCGGTTACTGTGTTAAGCCACTGAGATCTTGGCATTGATCCTTTAAGCAGCTTGTTATTATCTCTAATATGTAAACTGAGACTAGAAGTGAAGAGGAGCTCTCACAAAACCCCCTAAAAGATATATTATGGCTGGGAGGCACCTGTGGCTCAAAGGAGTAGGGCACCGGCCCCATATGCCGGAGTGGCAGGTTCAAACCCAGCCCTGGCCAAAAACTGCAAAAAAAAAAAAAAGATATATTATGGTTTACTAGAAAGTTAGTGGGTGTCAAGAAAATTTGTTTCAGACACTAGAAAAATTGATAAAAATATATGCAGTGGAAAATATTTGTTGTAAATACCGGCTGCAGAACCCTAGATGGTAAACTATATGTGCACCAAATCTATGCCAGTCTGAGTCCGTAAATCAATGAAGGAGGCAAAGCCCAGGCCTCACCGATTATATTTTAAGGAAGCGAAAAACAAAATGTCATTGGGTTAAGACATTGACAAATTCAGATTCATTTATTATTGACCTTAACTAATACAGTCTTTGTGTACCATGCTATCTATTATTTTGATATACTTAATTTTTGTATGCATGAGAAAGTTTCTTCCTGGGAAGTACTTGATTTTTGTGTCTTTTTGATTAAATTATTTATTTTTATTATTATTATTTTTTTTTTGCAGATTTTGGCCGGGGCTGGTTTGAACCCACCACCTCCGGCAGATGGGGCCGATGTCCTACTCGTTTGAGCCACAGGTGCCACCCTGATTAAATTATTTTAAATATGCTAGAGATTAAAATTATATAGTTTTAAGTCCCTGCTTTCTATTAGCTATTGTACTAATGTATTTAAATTATTTCATTGATGCTTGACAGTAACTGATAGCAGATCCATGAGCTCTGACAGTGTAGGTTGTGAACTCAACCTCCATAAAGTGCTGCTATGGCCACAGTCACCTTGGGAGCATTCCCCTTGGCCATCCGGTGGCTGTAGTGATATTCAACAAGGAGGTATATGCACTTTTTCTAGGATGGGTTCATGAACTTAATTTTCCCATCCAGTATAATCACGATACCCATTTTACAGATAAGAAAACTGGGGCCGAGAGAGCTGACGTGACTTGGTTCCAGTGAAAGCTGGCACGTGAATAATGGTTAGGTACTCAGGACAATAGCAGGAAGATAAAGATGAGGGTGGATGATCCTTTCTGAGGAGAGTGTGCTGTGTGTGGAGAGAAAAATAAAACAGGGAAATAAAGAGCTGACAAAAGCAAAGAGGCTTCGGTAGAACTTGAGAAACAGCCCCTATGAACGTGTGGATAAAGAAGCTGTCAAAGGAGAGTGATCAGGGATCCATGGGGGAGGAACAGCTGCCCAGTGGGCTTTTGTCAGAGAAAGGAGAGCGAATGTTTCCACAAGTCGATCAGGAGTGTTCATGCTGCAGATACAAAAACAGAATGACGCGTTTCCATTAAAATTACCAGTAAAAATGCGTCCTTGGCAAGAGGTGTGTGCAAGAGATGGAGGGGCTGAGATTTGTACCACAATGAATGGGAAGAAGGAAGACGGTTTCTATTTTTTTTATTTGTTTGTTTTTTGGTTTTTTTAATTTGGGTAACAAGTCGTCAAGGGATCGGCAGAAAAGGAAAGGCTGGTTTTGCAGAATAGAGAACAGGTAAATGAAAAAACACAGGTCTTCTGAGAAAACCAGAGCGTGTTTTCCCGTTCACAGGAGGATGGTTTCTGTTTCACGAGAGTCAGTCTGTGGAATAACCGAGGGAAGAAAGGCAACTTGGCTCCTCTCTGGTGTGTTTTATTTCCTCCCTCGAGAAGAACGTAGGGTCAGCTGGCTGAGAATGAATGGAGACAGAGTTTTGAAAACAGTGGTTATGAGTTTAAGCATCTTTAAGAACTAGAAAGAGAGCTGCATAGTAAAATAACAAGCTCAATACAGTTTTGCGGCTTGGAGGACCCAGTTGAAGTTGGAGGTCACATGTTTTACAGACCGAAAGCACAGAATTTTGCATACTTTTTGATCCACCATGCTCAGATCAGAAATTTATCCAAGGAAATAAATGTGAATGTGCCCAAGATATAGCCATAAATTGTTCCATGATAGAATTTTTAATAGTAAAAAATTGAAAACAAATGCCTATTGCTAAGGAGATTTTATTAGATAAATTACGGGATGCCTGTAATTAGAATATTATGCAGCCACCAAAAATTATGTTGTAGAGGAATATTAAACAGCCTGGAAACGTGTTTGTATTATATCTACTGAAAAATGGAGCATATAGCAAAGAACACATAGTATAATTCCTTTTTTAAATAAAAGAAAAAGCACTTATTATATGGGTAGGAAAAGATACTAAGTAATAAAAATGATTGCCTCTATATGATGGGATGGCATGTTTCTTAGCTTGGACCGCTATAACAAAGTACTATCTATTGCGTAGCTTCTAAACAATAGAAATTTAATTTATTTTTCACAGGAAGGTCCAGATAAGGTACCAGCAGCTTCAGTATCTGGTGAGGGCTTTCTTCCTTGTTCAGAGATGACTCTGTCCTGATAAACTTACGTGGACACGTAAGCAAGGAACCTTTCTGAGGCCTCTTTTACGAAGGCTCCAGCACCATTCACAAGAGCCTTGCCCTCATGCCCCAATTACCCCTCAAAGGTCCTGTCTCCTAATACTATTAATTTGAGGGTTAGAATTTAAATATACGAATTTTGGAAGGACAACCAGTATTGTCCATAATCACCTGTGAGCTGTAGTTCTGTCTGTTCTTGTCTGAAAACTTATTCTATCATAAACATTTGTGCTTGCCGTTATTAAAAATACCTTACCTTGAGAATTTATTGGGAGTTTCTCGACACTCTAAAACAGTGGTTCTCAACCTGGGGGAGGTGACCCCTTTGGAGGCCAAACGACCCTTTCACAAGACCATCCTGCATGTAAATTCATCCGGCTAAGACCATCGTTATTCCGTAAAATTGAAGCATACTCCTTTCTCCAGCTTGACTTTCCAACATCTTTATGTCTTCCTTATAACTTCTTTCAGAAATCGTTTTTAGTTTTTTCTCTTATTATAGCTAGAAATACTCCTGACTTTAGAATTCATGGAGTCGTTTTTTCCTCTTCTAACAAAAACTCAGCAATTTCCTTCTGTTACATACGTTCAGTGACATTCCTCATTTCCCTTAATATACTGTTGCCCATTAAACATACAAAATGATCATTTTTGTGTGTCTTCGTCACCTACGATGTCGAGCCCAGAAGTAAACATAGTTGCCTTCAATGATTATTCATCGATCAGATTAAAGCATCTTTTTTTGATAGCAAAAAGAAATTTTCATATTTGCTATAGGTAGTTTGAATTTGTATCGTATAGTGTGTAGCATATTTTTATTAAATTTCCTTTGGATTTCTATAGATTGTTTATTTAGATTTGAGAATAAGATTTCTTCAGATGTCTGAAAGCTGTAATATGATGTTATTGAGATATCATATCTAACCATAGAAAGGGGTAGAAATCTTCAAATTATCTAAGATGTAGGTAGCCAATGTTAGTTATTTGGTAGATTTGGCAAATTTTCAAAATTGGAAAGGATAAACCAAGGAAAGTGGATGGGAAAAATCATATCTCGGCTCAGCTCCTGTAGCTCAGTGGTTAGGGTGCTGGCCACAAACACTGAGGCTGGCAGGTTCGAACCAGGCCGGGGCCTGCTAACCAACAAAGACAACTGCAACAAAAAAATATCCAGGCAGGCACCTGTAGTCCCAGCTACTTGGGAGGCTGAGGCAAGAGAATCACTTAAGCCCAAGAGTTGGAGGCTGCTGTGAGCTGTGACACCACGGCACTCTACCCAGGGTGACATACTCTGTCTCAAAAAAAAAAAAAAACAAAAGAAAGAAAAAAGAAAAACCATCCTCCCCAACAAGAATGTATTTGGTAGAATGCTATTTAATTCTACCTGACTCTATTTAATTAATTTAGTTCAACAAATTTTTGTTGAAATAAAATTTTGTATAAAAAGATTTGGGAGTTTCAAATATGTGAGAAACAGTCACTCTTCCTGAAGAAAACCAAATTTAAATTAGCATTTACCTTTAAATTTATAATTTAATTACTGATTTAAATTAAGATTTCCCTTTAAATTAGTAGTTCCCATGTCTGTGAAGGGTAGTTTGAGAAAGAAGTTTTATTTGTTTACTTTTTAATAACAGGAATACTTGTTTACTATGGAAAGATATTCTTTGTCAAAACCAAAGCAAATACGGACCAATTCCAAGTCCCCTGGTGGCTTCTTCTTCTCCACTGAGGATCTGATTTCAACTACGGGAAGTTGGGAAGAAGCCCTCACTTATCCAAGTAATTGGACTTGGGTTCCAATTTCTTAGGAAATTGAGTGTGGGGATATAGGAATGTGAGTGGCAATGGGTGAATGAAAAGTATTTTCTACTGTTTAATTATAATATTTTATTTATTTATTTATTTATTTATTTGAGACAGAGCCTCAAGCTGTCACCCTGGGTAGAGTGCTGTGGCATCATGGCTCACAGCAACCTCCAATTCCTGGGCTCAAGCGAGTCTCCTGCCTCCACCTCCCAAGTAGCTGGGACTACAGGTGCCCGCCACAATGCCCAGCCATTTTTTAGTTGCAGCCGTCATTGTTGTTTGGCGGGCTCGGGCTGGATTCAAACCCTCCAGCTCAGGTGTACGTGGCTGGCGCCTTAGCCCATTGAGCCAGTTTAATTGAAATATTTTAAGTGAAACTTTCCTATGGGAATATTTCCTTTTCCTTCATGTTGTAGACCAGGTAACACTGCATTAGTTTGACTCCACGGCTGGTAGATCCACTTTACAAATCAACACCTTCCCCAAATTTGTGCCCCTGGCTTCGTTCCAGTGTCATCACCACAGTGGTTCTTCGATCTTATAATTCAGTGAACCTTGATTGGCCTTTGCTTTTTTGTGTTATCATTCTAAATCTCTGCCTGTCATGGTTTTTATGCCGGTATCATTTCAAAATCTTAGAGGATATATCTAAATGGATCTGAACTCACGTGTTCAGGAAATGTCAGTGTTTCAATAATAAAGCTCTGTCAATTTAAAAACTCAACATATATTTCAGTTTCCTTTACTCCTGAAATATCAAAAATGACCCTCTCTCTTCATGTTACTCTGGCTCGTAGGGCTTCTTCTCTTTTTATTTTTTTTGCAGTTCTTGGTGGGGGCCGGGTTTGAAGCTGCCACCTCCAGCATATGGGGCCGACGCCCTACTCCTTTGAGCCACAGGCACCACCCATGGCTGCTTCTCTTTGCTTTCTCCTTTCTCTCTGAGGTTTATTGTATGTATCTACCTGACATGTTTTGGCAAGGACTTCCTTTCCTCCTCATTCTCATGACATTCTTTTTCTGCCTGGTATTAGATTCTGCACCCCAAAGAACCGAATCATAGAGGGTGGGTAAATTTAGTAGGGGAGAAGCCGAAGAAGCAAAGATAGCATTATTTTTGATAGGTGAGACTTCCGTAGGTACAAGGTACTAGGAGCATTTGCACATTATTAATCTTAAACTTCATTACAATATCAAGACTTAAAAGGAAAACCAATAATTTCTTTCAATAATAATAATGATGATAATTTATGTTCTTCAATTATTTTTTTTCTAAATGACTCTGACGTGAGAGAACATTTTGAAATACTCTTACTTTCCATTTCACAGACATATACTGTTGTTTAAGTAAATAATTTGATGAGTTGTTATCGAAAATACAAATGATAGGATGATTGCTTTATTTGCCATATTTTTTTTCAGATAGACCAAGAACATCGTGAATAAATTCTAAGAAACTTAGAATAAACTCTTAAGAGACGTTTAAAGATCAGTATTTTCTTTTAAAGTGGAAGAATTGTTGATTCATGAGAATTAAAATGGATCTATAGTCAACAGTCATTGAATTTTAAATGAAACAAAAAGTTGTAACACTCACAGGCCTGGAAGGACTCTGAGAAGTGCTCTAAATTGCTAACCCAGATCTGACGAGACTTACCTAATGCTCAGTTTCTCCACACACCTAATAGAAATGTCTGCAGCAACTTTTCGGTTTTAAATTTTAAAGGTCTTTGAATAATAAGCAACTTGTCTGTGGAAGGTGCACCAATATCACCGGCATTTTATTCCTTACAATTAATACTTTAATGTAGTGTTTTAGTTCTGAAAACTAGCATTTCAATATAGAAAATTTTACGAAGCTGCAGAAATTCCTTTGAGTAGGTCAATGTAAGTCCCATCCAGTTTTCCACGACGTCTTAGGCCTCGGCATCTGTGTTCAGGCACCATCCTCCCCACCACGACTCCCCTGGGCTGCCCCGCCACCCCCAGTGACAGTCAATTCCCTCCGAACCAATAATCCTTTTTGTGATCTGCAAAACGAATTGCCCACTTTTTTTTTTCATTCCAAAGCACCTCTCTTCTTACATCTCAGCAAGCTAGAATATATGATTATTTACCACTTTTGCTCAGGCTTTTCCAGGCAAACATTTTCTTACAGGGATGAGGTTAGAAAGCTGCTGAAGTGACCACCAAGCAAACACTTCCTAGTGAGCTGGGCTTTTTCACACATTCTTTCCTTTGCTGTTTACTATGGCTTTATTAGTTAAGTGGGTAACTGATAAAGAAGAGTGATCCTAAAAGAGGTGATGTCTTAGCCGCAGGGAGTGGCTCACACCTGTCGCCCTGTCTACCGGGGAGGGAGGCTGTGGCTGAAGAATCATATAAACCTGGTGTTACTGGATGAAGAGGGTCCGGCCACCTGTCACTGTTAGCCAATATGCAGAAACGGGCTTTTGGTCCAACAAGCTTTATTTGTCAGAAGGCCAGCAATTCTGAAAAACAGCAAGAGTAGCTTCTCAATTCTGTTCAGCCTCTGTTACAATTTTAATAATTTTTATAATGAAAGGCGAGGAAAGCAACCTCGAAAATGTTAACTGTATCTGATAGGAAGTAACATTAGTCTCCGTTCTAACAACGCAAAAGGTTTACACAGCAGAAAGGTGATTTTCACGTTAACAAAACATCTAAGAGAATTGTCAGAAGACACATCACATCATCAAAGTAAACTTTACCAATGTCAACAACACCTACTGTCTATGTGTGATGACCTGGTCCCTGTCATGGTGAAACCTTAACCAGATTTTCATGGAAGGTGTGTGCAAACTGGGCTGTGTTGCTTCAGCTGAGCTTCTCAGATTCCATCCTGCAGGGCGTTATTTTTATTTTTATTTTTTTTTGCAGTTTTTGTCCAGGGCTGGGTTTGAACCCACCACCTCTGGTACATGGGGCCGGCGCCCTACTCCTTTGAGCCACAGGTGCTGCCCTGCAGGCCACTTTCGTAGCTTCAGTTGGAGTTGAGGTTGCTGTGAGCCAGGCTGAGGCTACCGTACTGTATCCTGGAAAAACAGAGTGAGACTCTGCCTCAAGAAAAAAACAAAACAAAAACAAAATAAAGCAAAACATCCAAAAAGCAGAAGAATGATGTTTGTGATCAAATGGAACACAGAAAGTGGGGTAGACAGAAAAACCTCGTTGAAATACTCCTGCCCCTTATCACAGGCTGAACTCTTGTATTAACACGATTCATGAACTGGCCTGTTCCCTTAATTATCCAATTTTCCAGTTACTGATTTAAGTAGTGATAGTAATATCTTTCCTTGTCACTTCACACAGGATCAAGCTGACTCCAAAATACAGTAGGTAAACATTCATCATTTGTAAAATATTTGCACCTATGATCATTCAGACATTTGTGTGTCTTCTCCACTAGCTCACTTTTGCATTTTAGCTACAGAATACACTATTTCTAAAGATAGAGAAAAATGGTTTCTTCGACATATCGTGGAAAGAAAAGTCTCACATTTGAATTTTTAACTTATCATAGAACATAGTCTCTAGAGCCTTTAACAGTATCGAGAAATCTCTCAAAATCCTTATGCTGCCTTCTTATTCCCTCTAGAGTAGAAATGATTTTGTATCAGACATTAGACACAGGTGCTTTGATTTGAAAATAAAAATCAAAACCTAAGTTATTTTACTGAACAATTGCTAGTTTTGTACTGAACTTGGAACTAGAGATGTAATTATTAACAAATATTTATCATCATATTTACTATCTAATAGAGAAAGCATGCCTATAAATACATGTAATTACAAATTAATAAAATAGATTCTAAAACCATGTGCTGTGTTAACCAGAGAGTCATTCAGTCTGAACTGTGTAGTATGTGTGGGGGGCAGCGAGAGAGGAAAGGGAAGGTAAAGGTGTTGGCAGGAAGAATGGAGAATATCTCAAAAAGAATTTGCTTGTGATTCGCTTATAGCAACGTCGCACAAAATTAAATTAATGAATCAGTGGTCAAATGTTCTATGCATTAAATTAAATAATTAGAAAAGTTTGCCGTATACTTACAGAGAACAAAGGGATTTTAGGTACTTGAAAAGTGAGACAATTTACAGAACCCAGGGATTCAAAAGTTTCAAACAAGCCAGGAGAGGGTAGATGGCTTGCTTGATTTCAGCAGGATCTTTGAAGAAAGACTTTGAAGTTCATGTTCTTTAGAACTCTGCTGTAAGTGCAAACCTGGCCATTTCCTCAGACCTAAGCTGCCTCTTTGGCTTTTTTTGGCTCTGGGCCTGCTCCAGAGGTGTGGATAGACACTGGACAGATGGTTACATCAACCCCCAGTTGATTATACCAGTTACAGGAATTGACAAATTGTCAACTTGACCTTGAAGTCTTTGAATGCAGGATCAGCCTGGCTGGAGAGATCAAGTCCACATTTAAACATTCACCCTGGGTTCATCCACTTCATCATTGCGAGATGAAGACGCCCTTGTAGAGAACAGCAACTGTGCTCAATTTTTAGTTACATTTCATATTGGTACAGACTTTCATCACAGTAAAAATTTTCACTTTAACAACAAGAACCTTTTCATAGTCCACGGAGGAGATATTGGTAGAAGCAATGACTCTCTTTTCCCTTTTCCTGCTGTGTAAGTTGGGTTTTTTTGTTTTGTTTTGTTTTGAGTTCATTTATTTATTTATTTGAAAAATTCTTTATTAATTGAGGCTTATATGTGGCCTTCTCCTAAATATTACAGGTGAGAATGTGAGGTCCAACCCTGGCTAATCAGGGTGCATCATTTTCCTTCTATGTATTGATTGGTTCAGGAAAAGGCTATTATGTTTCTATCAACCAGGATAATCAAAATCCCTCTAGAGCAGTTTGTTTTTTTTTTTTTAGAGACAGAATCTCACTTTGTCACCCTCGGTAAAGTGCTGTGGCGTCACAGCTCACAGCAATCTCCAGCTCTTAGGCTTAGGCGACTCTCTTGCCTCAGCCTCCCGAGTAGCTGGGACTACAGGCACCTGCCACAACGCCCGGCTACTTTTTGTTGCAGTCTGTCTGGGTTCAGGTTTGAACCAGCCGCCCTTGGTACATGGGGTTGGTGCCTTACTCACTGAGCCACAGGTGCTGCCCACTAGAGCAGATTTTCACGAGCTATTGGTAAAGAAGTTCTTTTTCTCTTTAGCACCTAACACTAATATATGAGGTTAAATTTGTTATAGGTTGTCATTTTTGCTACATGTAAAGAGTTTGCTTGAGATTGAAACCAACAGAGGCAAAAGCCAAGGTAAGAGACAGAGGCAGAAAGAGAGAGAATGTTATGAGGATAGAGTTACAGATGGGAGAGGGAGAGAGGGAGAGAGATAGAGAGACTTCTCATCCAGCCAAGTACTGTATATCCAGATTTTACCTTTATACCGATTTCCAATTTTCTTAATTTAGTTTAAACTGCATTTCATTTATTGCAAGATTTTTCACAAATACAACACCTAATATCCAGAATAAAAGCAGGAGAACTAACTCATGTTTTTTTTTTTTTTAGACATAGTCTTACTTTCTTGCACCTTATAGAGTGCTGTGGCATCACAGCTCACAGTAACCCCAAACTCTTGGGGTCAAGCAATCCTCTTGCCTCAGCCTCCTGTGAGGCTGGGACTACAGGCATCTGTCATAATGCCCAGCTAGTTTTTAGAGATGGGGTCTTCCTCTCGTTCAGCCTGGTCTTGAACCATGAGCTCAATCAATTCACCTACTTCAGCCTCCCGGAGTGCTGGAATTACAGGCGTGAGCCACTGGGCCTGCCCCTAACTCACTTCTTTTTCTTTGTCTTAGTGATGGCAAGATAGTAGCATTATTTTGATATTTACAATCTTAGAAAAGGAAGAAAAAGTACATTTTTCCCCTTCCCTCTTAGAAAAGGGAAAGAAAAGACTGGTCTTTATGCCTGCATTTTGGATCAAGAAAATTTCAAAATAAATTTGTAATAATATAATGGATTTTAATCAAACATGTATTGTATTTGTCACCTTATTCTTTAAGGGTTTTCCCATGGTTTTTCAATTTTATGAAATTCTGATAAGCCATTAGAATTAGTATTGGGATTAGCAATTAATAAATGAAATGATCAAAATATGGAAAGGAACAGATTTGCTTTAACAGTAAATACAAGTATGCAAATATTGAATGGAATAACTTTTCAGCAACTTGCTGAGGAAGAGCATGAGAATCAAGGAAAAGCTTTACATATAGCTTTGGATCTGTAAGAGCTACACTTGTTTTATTTTAGTGGTGGAATAAAGGACAAATGAAACAGGAGAGGAAAAATGAAGTTAAAACAAAGGCCTTGATAATAAGAAGCAGAAATTGAAGAATATAGATGAAGCTCAAAGTTGCTCAAAGTTTTGGAAGAGCCATTGACTCATTGCTGATTCGCTAACGGAATCCTGGTAAAACTGATGACCAAGTTGGAGAAAGATGAAGCAGAAAGTCATATATAGTGCTAAGGAAATTTACAGTTTATGCAACAGATAAAAGGTTGTCATTAATGGTAGGAAATTGTTAAGCTTTTTCTAGGATGTGGTTGTACCAGGCTCTGGGAACTTAAAATATCCTGCTGTTTTTACAGTTTCTTTTTTCTTTTTTTTTTTTTTTTAGAGACAGAGTCTCACTTTATCACCCTCGGAAGAGTGCTGTGGCATCACAGCTCACAACAACCTCCAGCTCTTGGGCTCATGCGAGTCTCTTGCCTCAGCCTCCCTAGTAGCTAGAACTACAGGCACCCACCACAACGCCCAGCTATTTTTTTGCTGCAATTTGGCCAGGCTGGATTTGAACCCGCCACTCTTCGTATATGGGGCTGGTACCCTACCCACTGAGCCACAGGCACTGCCCCTGTTTTTAAAGTCTTGATAAAACTAGCAGAAAAATTTCAGGAGCCAAGAAATGTAATCCTATATGGGCAGCCAAACCCAAGAATTGGGAGAAAGAAGCATGAGCCTTATTCATGAATGAGGATAGCCCATCTTACTGTACTAATAAACAAAGGGAGAGGTGTAATCTCGCTGTAGGGATTTCTCTTAACCTAGGGAGAAAATTCATTAGTATAGTTCCACACAGGAGTGGGCAAACCTTTTCTATAAGGAGCTATTTTAGTAAATATTTCAGGGTTTGAAGGCCGTGTGGTGAGTGCCCTAACTACTCAAGTCCAAGTTGTAGTGTACAGTCATAGGTGGGATATGACTGAATGAGCATGGCTGTGCTCCATGAAACTTTATTTAGAAAATATTACCCAAGCATGTAGACCCTTAGTAGTGCACATAAAAGACTCATGAGTGGTGTTTCATGGTTGAAAAATAGATGCCCTAGTGGATATAGTCACTCATTTCTGTGGTATAAGTACCAGCATTGTAGCCAGTTTCAAATTACCAATGGCTTAAAAATTGACTTGCAAAATTTCTAAAAAAAATTAACTATCAGTGCTCAAGAGCTTTACAGAATGGTTATAGGACACCACGGAAAATCCTCCCCTGCTACCTACAAAGAAAGTAAAGGGGCTAATGTCCTAAGCCTCAGTAATTAATATTTCATAATGTTACATTGGTTTCCCTCCTTCCAGAATTTCCTGCCTCGCACACCTGCTTGCTGGAGTCACGTTTCTGAAAAGTACCTTTATGCAGGTCTTGGCTTGAGGTGTGGCTCAACCTCAAGAGTTACAGAACATTTATGCTTTCTGTTATTTTGTATTTAATGGCTTATTTACTTATATTTCCTTAATGTAAATAAGATTTGGAATAAGCACCTGTTATTATAAACAGTCAATGTGTTATTCAAGAAAGTAGACATCTAGAAATCAGTTGGTGAATTTGCATTGTAGACTTACAATAGAAATTACTGCATATAATGAGGTATTCACAATCAAAAGAAACACATGACAGCAGAGAATATGTTCAGGAGGAGGCCACGGAATGGGCTGAAAGAGAACATAATTATAAAACAAAGTAATGATGAGAAACAAACTTGGGTTCATTTGGGGATGGATAAAACCTCCAGGTCCAACTTCTCATTATTAGACAATTTTTATAGTGAACCTGTTCCAAAAAAGTTGAAGTGGATATGCACTTGGTGCTAAATGAGTTTAGAAATAAAACAAAACTGTGGAAGCCTTTTATCCACTGTCAAATTAGAAAAAGTAAGTAGGTCTTTGTTCTTGTAATGGTCTATTTGCTTAAATACGTAGACAAGAGGCAAGGGAATCATTTACATGTTTGCAGGCAGTCAACCGCATTAAAGAATCACAAGCAAACAGGCTGAACTCTGTAGTCAAACTGCCAACTTCATTCTAATTAATAACCCCAAATTGTGTAGCTGTTCATGGGTTGCTTACATTTAGGATGTGTGAATGTTGAGGTTAGAGGCTGAAATTCGAGTTGTAAAATAAAACTATTATCATAGATGAAACCTTTGATAATCCATGTATAGGTAAAAGAAGATTGTGTATCTTTCTAGATTGAAAAGATTTTATCCTAGGAATCATCTGTGACAATCAAAGTAACTTTTATTTCATAGTTATTTCATGGTTACTGTACATGGCTTTATCCGTCACTAAGATATCCTGAAACCACCTTAGTTATCCATCTAGCACGAAATTTCTCCTTAAGCGTTGCTTATATGCAAAAATATGAGAATGAAGTACACAGACTACAAAGCATTATTTTCTTTAGTATTTTAAAAATTTGTGAACTCCTAAGCCAGGTGTAGTGCCTCATGCCTATAATCCCAGCATTCTGCAAGGCCCAGGTGGGCGGATTGCCTGAGCTCACGAGTTCAAGACTAGCCTGAGATAGAGCAAATCTCCACTTCTGTAAACAGCCAGGCATTGTGGTGGGCGCCTATAATCCCAGCTACTCGGGAGGCTGAGGCAAGAGGATCATTTGAGCCCAGGAGTCTGAGGTTGCTGTGAGCTATGACACCACAACACTCTACTGGGGGTGCAAAAGTGAGACTCTGTCTCCAACAATAATAATAATAATAACAATAATAATAAAAAATAAAACTCCAATTTGCTATATGATAATACTTATTTATCTCATTCATTATTGATGCAGAGTCCCATGAAAGTGAAGCAGAGAAAGTGGGGGTAATATCTATAAGTTTCTAGAGGACTGAAACTAAATCTCGTTTCCTAAATACACAGGATTTAGGCTCGGCACCTGTGGCTCAATGGGCTAAGGCGCCAGCCATGTACACCTGAGCTGGCGTGTTGGAATCCAGCCCAGGCCCAACAAACAACAATGACGGCTGCAACCAAAAAATGGCCGGGCATTGTGGTGGGCGCTTGTGGTCCCAGCTACTTGGGAGGCAGAGGCAAGAGACTTGCTTGATCCCAGGAAATGGAGGTTGCTGTGAGCTGCACAGCTTTCTATCCAGGGTGACAGCTTGAGGCTCTGTCTCAAAAAAAAAAAAAAATAAAAAACCCTAAATACACAGGATTTCACATTTTCATTTGTTCATTTGTTTGTTTGTTTAGAAAAAGAGTCTCACTCTGTTGCCCAGACTAGAGTGACCTGGTGTCTGCAAAACTCAAAGCAACCTCAAACTCCTGGGCTCAAGAGATCCTCCTGCTTCAGCCTCTGGAGTAGTTGGAACTATAGGCACCTGCCAGATTGGAATTTTTAATTACAAATAGTATTAATTCCAAAGTAATTTAACATCAGCTTCCCAGCCCCAAAGCCTCACTTTGTCCTATCTTATCAGAGAGTGTCCCGCAGTGATACATTAAATACATATTTTGGGGCTGGGCGTCTGTAGCTCTGTGGCTAAGGTGCAAGCCACATACATGAGAGATGGTGGGTTTGAACCCAGCCTGGGCCTGCCAAACAACAAAGACAACTACACCAAAATAAATAAATAAATAAAAATAACTGGGTGCCAGTAGTCCCAGCTACTTGGGAGGCTGAGTCAAGAGAATAGGTTAAGCCCAAGAGCTGGAGGTTGCTGTGAGCTGTGATGTCATAGCACTCTACCGAGGGTGACATAGTGCCACCGGGTCTCAAAAAAAGAAAAACACAAAAAGGCAAAAAAAAAAAAAAAAAAAAAGTACATGTTGGAATGAATTTTAAATAAGTAGTTGGGGATTTAAATAATGAAAAACTCATACTATAGTGAAAAAGATACTTGAATCCATGCCTTCTGTAGATGAGAGAGACACACTCAGGATCAGAAAGCTGGAGTTGTGACATTTAGGATCTCACTGAATTTTTATGTCCCCATTTCCCATGTTCTCTCTAGATTTCAACATTAGAAATAAGGTGATTAGAGTCATTTGATACAGAACTGGTAAATTTGGATGAAATGTGAAAGTGGAAAAAGGAAAAAAGGTTTAAAACAATTTTATTTTTTAAATGGTGTGCGTTTTGAGCTCAGGATGCAACTACAAGATGGACTCTACTTAACAAATTCAAAGGGTGTGACTTGGTTGTTTGTACCCTCACCTTAATGTGAAATAAAAACAATAAATAAAAGATGAAATCATTATGGTGAGTTGTAATCCAATGTAAGTGGGGTCTCTGCACAGAGAGAGGCATGGAAAGAGGACAATGCTGGATACAGGAAGAAGATGGCCATCCAGGAACTAAGAGGGGCCAGGAACATGGCGGCATTCCTTGGCTCCCTTGGAGGAAACCAGCCCCCAGAGCTCAGAGACAATCAGGCTCTTTGTCAAGTCCGAGACACTTGGTTGTGGTGGACCTATCACGCTAACATGATGCCCCCCAAGCTCATCTCCTTGACCTTGGTCAACCACATTATTAAATACGCTTTTTGTGTTTTTATCATTCTTCTATAACTAGAGTGTAACTTCGTGAGGGCAGGAAGTTTTGCCTGTTTTGTTCAGTGCTTTGAATAATGTTAAATACATACCTATCCATAAATAAGAATTTTTATCAATGCATGAAGTTTGGGGATAGACTTTAAGTATGAGACCTCCGTGAAGAGTGGAGATCTCTGTGTAACTCTGGGTAAATCAACTCAACTATGAAAACCTTGATTATCTTATATGTAAAAATAAAATGTCTGAACTCCTTTAAAATATAAACTAGAGAGGATCCTATAATTCTGTGAAGGGCTGAATAATCAGGTTTTGCCTTTTTGCTACTTGAAAGGCTTTGAGCCTTTGTATAATACTTTTAAGTCCTTCAATGAAATTTTGTGGGTCCAAAGGTGTTTCTTCTACCTTTCCATAAAGGCCCAGGGGAATGTTTATGTTTTTCTTTGCTTTTAGAAATTTACCAGTGATGCTTCTACATTCTGATTTGGAAATGAAATAAATATTTGTATATCTAAATCATCTGCTTATTTGCAAAATTCAATAGTAGTTTAAAAATTATTGTGAACTTTGGAAGTGATTTCATTTTTGGTGAAGAAAACTTTTTGAGAGTGTTTGTGAAAAAGAATGATTATTATAGAAAATTCGCTTTTACAAAAATACAGAACTTTCTAGTTAACCTCACTGGATTTTGTTCTATGGATTTACTTTCTTTTATTCTGTGGATTGTCTAGGTAGCAGACTTCCCTTTTAACTTAATCCGCCTCTATTTTGGAAGAAGTTACAACTTGCATTGCAAGGTTAGTTCAAATTTTATTATTCATTTTATCCTTGACCTCCGTGGTTAAAACTATTAAATAAAGTAATGCTAATTATGGTGGTGTTTTTTGATTTAGACACTTATCCACTAGGAATTGGACTGAGACCAATTCATTTCATTCTGGCCACTGAACAGACATCCAGCTATAATGATTTTTGGTCACTGTTCAAGAGTTTACATTAATATAAAGAGCACACAGGGTAAGACTCAATCATAAATACCACCCTATACATTTAGCCAGACATTTATGTACTAAACCGTGTGAAGTAATGGGGGAAATTATGAATACATATATTTTAATATTTTGCAACTGAGTATGAAGCATCCCTATTCATTTTGTTCTATTATTTTTTTCATCACATAAAATAAGTAAGAGCATTTCAAATCTTTTCAAAGAGCTAAGAAAGAAATGATTTGTTTTGATCCTATAACTATTTGATTGCTTAATATTCCTCAGGAAGTACAGAGGGAAAATGAGCAAGGGATGGTCTTGGCCCTAGGGAGGTTTAAGGTTTAGTAAAAGGAATAAGATAAGAAAGTGGATAATGAATGACAGATTTAAGATAATGGATAACATTTATTGAGTACTCACCTGTTCTTGGCACTCTTCTAAGATATATATATATAATTGAAACTTTTAACCATACTAAAAGGTAAGTATAGTTTTATAGATAAAGAAATTAAGTCACAGAAAATTAAAGCAACTTTCCAGCGTCCTGAAGTAAACTTGTTGGCATTTGGACTGGTGGGGTTGGCCTCTGACTCACATGCTTACTCTGTCTAATTTGCCTCTAGGGTAGATTTCTGAAGAACAATGTAAAAACAAAACAAAACAAAACCTCCTACAAACTTGCTTAACAGTTCACATATGGCAGAAATCACATCTGTGCTGGGGAAACCCAGAAAGCTGCTTTGGAAAGCTGCATTTGAAAGAGAACTTTAACCATTTGGGTATGTGTGAAATGAGACATCGTCCTCAGAGATGCAGAGACGGTCTCAGACCGGCCGGCCTGTGGTTTCCTTGTGCATGGAGCTAGACTACATTTCTCCTCTCCCTTGTAGATAAGAATAAAGTCAAGTGAATGAGTTCTACTCAAAGGAATGTATATTGTGTATACCTTGTAACACGTATAATGCGTACACCACACACACAGTGGAAATGCTGTAAGATCTGCAGACTTCCAGCCTGGGCTGTAAAATCAGTCATGTCTGATTTTTCCTGATTTTCGCCTTTGTTGTGGATGATCCACAAATCTTAGATTAAGATGGTAGATCAGACCTAGCTCCCAGGTCGCAGCTTGAAGGAGAGAGTCAATCCCCACTAGGAACACCGATTTTAGGCATTTTTGAGTGAGCATAAATGTTTAATGTGGTAAGTTAATGAAGTGGTGGCCTTTGTAGTAGTTAGCCTACCTTCACTAACACAGGAGATATAAGAAGCAGTGTGTCAATTAGGGAGAATAAACTAAATTTGTTCCTCCTTAGTGAATGAGAATTGTAATATTAGGTCCTACAGCTGACAGGTAAGGTGACAATTGCATGTGGCAGAACTATTCTTGGATTTCCATATAGTTCATTGCACAAGACAGGGCAAAATATAAAATGTACCGTACTTAGTTGATCACACACTCACCCACGGACGATTGTATCAATTCCTCCCATTTTTGCATTGTCCGTGTTTTTCTGGTGTCAATTAATTATCCAACTTCTTCCTTTAGGATATTAATGAACCATTCCAGCTCACTCGTCTGGCCAGCTGAACCATATGTTTCACTTTAACAGAAAAGAAAGAAACATAATCCTTCTCAAGTGTTTGTTGGCTATTTTAGCCTAGGTTTCCGCCATTGCCTTAGGCATACGTACAAGCTGTGATCTCGTGGAACTGAGAAGCAGGTAATTATCTTAGAGGCTTTATTAGCGGAGGGTTTGCGGTTGAATCCACACTCTGGCCTTGTTCTATTTGTGCTCGGACCTTGTTTAATTTACTTAACTTCTCTAAACTTCCATTTTACAAGTAGTAAATTGAAGATAAAAATACACATATTCTAAGATTGTCTGTAAAAAATAATTATTATGACAAATTATTACAAATAGTTACATATTGAGTACTTTCCATATTGCATTTTCCAAACCAATTGCCCTATCATATGTTTTCCAATAGTTTTCAGGTTTCTGTACTTCATGGACATTGTTGATTTTGGTCTGTACACGTCACACGTTCTGCTGAGTGTGTGTATAATTCTCAGCTTAGGATCACACAGCATTTTGGCTTATTTTATTTTCTTTTTTCCCTCTTTCCATGTCTCCCATTTCCCATTCCCCCTGTATTCCACGCATCTTTAACTTCATTCCCTCCATCTCTTTTAGGATGAATTATGCATACAAAAATGACCTTTTAAAGTTAATACGTAAATTGCTAAATTTTTTTAACTTTGCGTTTACAGCAACCTTAATAACTAGTTGAGGAAGGAGCTGTAATTTTAATTTGTCAGAAGAGAGCAAATGATTTGTCTTATTAAGCTCCATATTATTTAGTGACAAAATGGGAACTAAAACAACAATTAACCATTCCTGAGCACTTACAATTTGTCTAGCACTTTTCATAAATTAACTCATTTCCTGCTCATAATAACTCTGTGAGTTAAGTACTAACATTATCACCAAATCACACATGAGGCAGTACAGTTTGGAAAGAGATTTGGAGGCGGGAAGAGAAGAGATTTGAATAGTTTGCCTACGTCCTGTAACTACTCAGCAGTTGATCTGCGTTTGAACCCAGACGTGTGCATGTCTAAGCCAGTCGACTATGCTGATTTTCATTAGCATATGAGGCCAGACAACTAAGTTAGTGAACTCAGGGTAGAAAAACTGCTACACGCCTCCATGACAAATATCACTACGGTCACCTTCAGAGTCTGACCCCGTAGGGAGCTGTGCCCTGACCCCAGCACCTCGTCTGCTCTTCAAAGAAAGTTTTCTAGGATGAGTTTATGAACTTAATTGTCATATCATGTAAGACAACAGGTATTATGGACATAATAGAAAAAGAGTTCCCAACGTGCTTTGAAGGATGGACTTACTGTGAGTGCATGGCCTCCCGAGGGGACCACAGTGAAATTCAGCAATGAGGAATGAGCATGCTTTTAAGGATGAGTTGGAGAACTGCGTTATCTTCTGTCCTGTCCACCACGTTTGGTGCTGCGACTAACACATGTTATGAGTCAGTGAAAGACATTGTTACTGAACTGATCAGGATCCCAGGAAGGCACCACAACTAAACCATCCTCTGACTGTACGATGAATGAGGAGGATTTGGCGAGGAGGCTACAGCAGGCAGCCGTAGTGAGGATCTTACCTGCCCGGTTTTGCATCTATGTCCTAAGACATCAAACGTTAATATTGCTTCCTTTTTAAAAATATGAAGTTAAAAAAATGAATAAATGTATGACATGAAGCCAAATCTTCAATTCTAGGACTACATCTAAAACGTTAAAAAAATAAAATCTGAACTGGACGTTTGACTATATCATGGGATAAATTTCAGCTTTTGGAAAAACATAGCAAAGTACTGGCAAAAATAGACGATTAAATCATTAAATTTAAAATTCTGATGAGATCATTTTTTGCCTCTTACTGAATATATTATAAAAATCTAACTGTATAATATATATTGGTCCAGTGAGATTATTTTAATATTGGTTGATAGGCAGAAATAATTTTTTGGTAAGGCTACAGCTACCCTGCTGAGCCTTGGCTGAAGTCTGAAATGGATCAGAAAACACAGGGCACCAGTTTCATATTTTTTCTTCCTAAGTGATTGTCACATAAAATGAACTCATTTAAAAATTTAAGGTTTATTATTTTTGAGCTGTCACTGTGATTTCAACCAAGGGTTGTGCCCCCTTCGGCCTCACATAATTACAAGAAGCATGAACTCTGCAGCTGGAAATCAGCTAACAAATTTGATCGTGATGCTATAGTGATAGTTCTGTAAAGAAAAACAGCAATGGGTATCATCAGAAACCCAAATGTGCTGATTAGGAATGTCCAGTTTTTTAAAAAAATAGCCTGTATAATTCCTGGTACATGATCTATAATCTGTTTATTCATGAGCCATAATTAAAATTTTCTATAGTTTATTTAGATATGTCTATAAAATAAGTACAGTTCATAGACTAGATCTAGATTTAATCTACTTCTGTACTTAGATGTAATTTTACCCTACTATCTTGCATTACCGTTTATCACTTAAAAGCTTTAATTTCAACAATTTGCCATCTAACTAGCAGAATGATTAGTTGTGGCCTAAATGTAATGTTTAAAAGAGAAACCGAACACTTTTGGCCTCAATAAAATTCAATTCTAATATTTACTGTTTACTATGTCCAAAGCACTAGGGTTAGAAGGGGCTCTGAAATATTCCTGTGTGTTGAGCTTATTAGTTGCAATCTGGTAGGAAGATGAAATTAGAAGACTAACTTTGCCCTGTTTTTGCACAGTAATCACGCTTTTTGCATAGGTTATAAATTGACGGGTTTAGTATGGAGAGCCGTGAAGAAATTATGGGGGGTCTACAAAGCCAGCTACTCAGGGGCACCACTGCAGTGAGAGGATATAAAAGCAATTAAGTCATTTTGATAGTGGGTGTTGTCTCCGATCTACTCATGGACCAAGATACATACAACTAATTGTAAGATGTGGTATCGTAATAAAAAGTGTGCACTGAATACCTAAATTAGCACCAGGTGAGCAATTGATTCTGACTGGTGGATTACGACAAGTGTCAAGGAAATAGCTACATTTGAAGGGAGTCTGGAAGGACAAATAAGACTTCAAAAGAGAGGGAAGAAGAAGGAAGAGCTTCCAAGCAGGGCAATAGCATGATGAGAAACAGTAGTGGCAGGTGTCAGTTTTACTGTAGTAACATTTTGTAGCCAAAGTTTGATACCAAGGAGTTGTGAGAGATGAAGCAAAAACTAGACACAGATTTGATTGTTTAAAAAAAAGCCTTAACAGGGATATTTATTTTTGGTCAGCCCAGCGCATAGCTCTTCTATTAACAAAATCATTCTTTTTGGGAGGGGGGGTTCGGAGATTATTTTACAGTGGCTAACCATGGGTCAGTCCTGAGGCCGTCCTTCTTCCAGGATTTGAGTAACCCAGCCCTGCTAATTCACGCTTTGCTGTCTACAGATAAAGCCCAGGACTTCGGAGGAGCAGAATGCAAAATGCTGAGGTTACCAGCGGAAGGGAGACGTGTGTCTGTGAAGTTTGAAGGAGGGTTGGACTGACCCTCTGAAGTCAAGAGTACGGATCCCGGAGCACAGAGCAAGTCTTAGCAGGTTGGAACGTGAACTTGGGGAGGGGTGAAGGTCCTGCTGATTCATTGCTCAGCTGTTATTTCTGGTTTGCTGTTAAAAGCTTGCAGAGACTACAGGCAAAGTCAGATTAGGAGGGGTTCTCTCTCCCTCGAAAAAGTCAGGAGTGCAAGTGACACAGATTAAGCATCTACAATTTTGCTCTCTCCTCTTTTGCCTTGGAGTGGGTGGCTCTTGTGATTCCAGTTCCTCCAGAGGAGAGCAGGCCATGCAGATTCAGGCTGGACACTTTTCTTTTTTAAGACGGGGAAGGCAGATGTTGGGGTGGCAGGGTCCCCAGGTGATGTTTATATTGTATCTGGACTCTCATCTCTTGGCTGTACTCTCTCTTCTCCAGCTGTAGACAAATAGGGTGCACTCTGAAGGATTGCACTTTACATATCAAAGTGAATAAAGCAATATCCTGTTCAAGAACACATTTTCTTAGCAGGTGGGAAGAGAAACACCAGTTACAGGAGGAGGGGTGGAGCTGTTTCCATGGAGCCAAAGACAATGCAAAGCGGTGGGGGGGCCACTCCGAAGATGCAGTTTCCGTGCTTTGCATAACACGGGCCCCTTTCTCTTCTTCACCTGATCACATCAAGTCACCCTGTGTTATATTTGAATCCTACTCCATCACCACCTCCCTGGCTTATAAATCCCCAGCCGGAGCCCTTATCCCTGTCCTCTCCTGGAGGGCCCACCCAGGCGACTGATGCTCAGCTGGTCCCTGGATACAGGGGCACAAAAGTCATCGACGGAGAGAGTGCGGGTTCCGTTTCATGTAACAAATGCTGAGGACAGTGGCAAAGACACTGTCCTGGTGGGAACAAGAAGTAGGGACTCTGGGTGGGGGTCCCTGATATAAGTGCCTCTCTTCTGTTAAATGCATCACTAGGAAAGCATCTGACACGCATTTGAGGCTCAATAAATGTTTATCGTTGTTAATCAAGGCTAATGACTTCTTAAGTAGTTTATGAAATAAAGTGTCCAACGGAGGAAAATGCATGAATTGTCTAATTGTTCTGCAGCAGAGATGGGAACCAGCTGTAGCATGCATACATGAAGCCCAAGAACAAAATAAAAACATTATTTTTTATTTTTTTTAGAAAATAGCTATTTCCCAAAGGCTTTCCAGATTGAGGGCCAGATTTTAGCCTTGTGCAATTCTGTGGGATCACGCCCTAAGCTGCTTTGATCAAAATACAGTATTTCAAGACAAATATTTACTATTTTATTATTTATAACAGCAAATTATATTGCCAATAAGATCAGGACAAACTCAGTATATTCTCACCAAGTTAAAAATACCATGATGATGAACTAAAGGATTTTGAGTTTCTATATTATTATTTTAGAAAAGAAAAACTAATGGATAACAGGAAACATAAATTGAAACATATTTATTTCTTTTCTGCAATCCCTTAATTTTTTTTTTTTTTTGCAGTTTTTGGCTGGGGCTGGGTTTGAACCTGCAACCTCCATTATACGGGGTCAGCGCCCTACTCCTTTGAGCCACTGGCGCCGCCCAATCCCTTAATTTTTTTAACCTCATATGAGTTGCTGAAGGATGCTCCATAAAATATTTTGATAATCTTCTCCTAAACCATTCCCCTCCCCCCGAAACAGAGTCTCACTCTGTCACCCTTGATAGAATGCCGTGGCGTCACAGCTCACAGCAACCTCAAACTGTTGGGCTTAAGCAAATCTCTTGCCTCAGCCTCCCAAGCAGGTGGGACTACAGGCACCCGTCACAATGTCCACCTATTTTTTTCTTGGGCAGGGCAGGGTTTGAATCTACCACCCTTGGTATATGGAGCTGGCACCCTACCCACTGAGCCATAGGTGCAGCCTGAAACGTGTGGATTAACTTTTTATTTGTTTATTTATTTATTTGAGACAGAGTATCAAGCCCTGGGTAGAGTGTTGTAGCGTCACAGCTCACAACAACCTCCAGCTCTTGGGCTTAAGCCAGTCTCTTGCCTCAGCCTCCCAAGTAGCTGAGACTGCAGGCGCCCACCACAACCCCTGGCTATTTTTTGGTTGTAGTTGTAAGTTTTGTTTGGCGGGCCTGGACCAAGCTTGAACCAGCCAGCCCTAGTGTATGTGGCCGGTGCCCTTGCCTCTGAGCTACGAGGTCCAAGCCTACTAAACCTTTCTTACATTTAGAGCTTCAAAGTGGGTAATTCAAACCACCCAACAACCAATAAAATACCATATATTGAAATTAGCATATGAGTACTTGATTATTTTTCTGGACATGACAGCCTCAGCAAGTTGTAATAATTTTATTTTGTGTGCTGTATCCCATGTCACTTTGCTATTTGAAAGGCCTATGTAACAAGACAATTTCTTAATTGATATAAAGTTAAGCATTTCCCATCATAGGCTAATGTTTATGGAGGTTTTTTTATTATAAATTATTATACCCATGATCTTCAGTCTATTCATAAAGATGAATCAAAAACATTTGAAAGAATGTTTCTTTTTTGAGTTTCTCCTCTCCAAAATCTGAGTATAGAGAACAAATTTACAAATAAGAGCTCAAGGGGAAATTTTATTTCTTATTGTTATAAAAATTATATTTATATTTTTAAAGACAATAATATTCTGGGTACATAATATCTTTTCATTGTCTAAGAATTCCGAGTGAAAAATGGATTAGCAATTAACATGTGGCACCTCTCTGATGGTTTAATATATGGACAGGAGTTTTGTGCAAAGCCATCAGAACTCTTTCCCAAATTAACTGACCCTACCTCACAGATGCAACCGAGCCCTATATTCCAAAGGTGTAAGTGAGTGTGGCCAGCTTAAAATAACTTCTACAGTTTTAGGACATATATAAAAGGGAAAATGAAAAAATGCCTCTGAGAGATATATGTAAGGACAGCTTTCCATTTTCTTGTCCTAGTCTAGTGACAGGCACTGTATCTACCCTTTCATTCTGAACTCATCGTCTACAGAACTAGTTTGTCTTCTGCTCCAAGCCCATTGCAGATGTCAAAGCTATATGTCCACAAAGTTTCTTTAATGAGCTTCACATGATTACATTAAACTTTTTTGGGAGGAGGTGACAATTGTTTGTACTTATATAGAACATTCAACATTGAAAGCTTACGTACTGTATAATTTCATTTATGTGACATCCTGGGAAAGAGAACGGTATAATGAAGAGAATAGATCAGTGATTGCTGGGGGCTGGGACCTGCTGTGAGTATAAAAGGGGTAACCCAGGGGAGGTTTTTTTGGAGTGATAGAACTATTCTGTGGCCTGAATATTGTGGCCATTATACCAATCTGTACGTGTACTATGATTCCTTCAACTGAACTCCAAAAAAGGTCAACATTACTGACGTCAATTTATAAGGTTAAAAAAAAAAAGATGTTATTTTTAGTACTGAGTCTTCACTTCTGCTCCTAAATGGTAGAATAATGTTTAGAAGTTTTGTAAGAGGTGCTGATAAAAACTTTTCTAGAATTATGAATACATTGTTGGACCTTTAAATACCTGCTGTGGTTGTGAATTTTAGGTATCAGTTTGACTAGATTAACGACCACTTGGAGAACTGGGGAAGCATCATTTCTGGGTGTGTCTGTGAGGGGGTTTCCAGAGGAGTTGGCCATGTGGTCAATGTGGGTGGACGCCATACAGTCTGCTGGGGGCCAGGATAGAGCAACATCGGCAGGAGACAGTTTCCTCTCTCTCTCTGTCTCTCTTTCTTGGAACCGAGCACTCTTGCCCTCAGAGATCACAACTCCCCGTCCTCCAGCCTTTGGTTCCGAGGACTGATACTAAACCCCTTCTGGCCTTTGCCCTTGAACACACAATTGCACCGTGGGCTCATCTGGCTCTGAGCCTCACAGACTTGGCCTGAGTCAGGCTTCTGGCATCCCAGGGTCTCCAGCTTGCAAATGGCCTGCCTTTTCTGCCTCCGTAATCTCCCGAGCCACCTCCCTTAATAAATCCCCTCTTATCTGCCTCTCTGTATATGTGCTATTGGTTCTGTCTCTCCAGAGGACCCCACTGATGCATCTGTTCATTTTACCGATGCCTGAAGAGACACCGTGAAATCTTTCTGAAATAACAGCCCTAGAAGGATCAGAGGGGGACATCACTGCAGAGTCAGGAGCTTTTTATTATATTTGCCTTCCCAACTTCTCAGATAAAATGAAAGCTTTCTTTCTGCCGAATTCTTCTTAGTATTAAAGTATTATGATGAGATTTCAGTGTGTTTTGCCATATATTTTTCATATCTTCGCCAGCGCGTTAGAACATCCTTATATTCTTATGTTTTAGTGAGTTTCTCCTAACTTGGACATCCAGGTTCATCTTACTAAGTTTGGTAAACAATAGTGACAGCTCGGATCCTCAAATCTCAATCATATATTAGGTGATAGGATGAAATATATAAAAGTGAACTAAGCTAACAAACACTAAGATGTATCACAGGACAATCATTCAGGCTAAGACTCAACCTGGCTATAAATCTCAGTGTGCAGTGAGTTCTAATTGAATTGGACCGGTCAGCATTTCTTTATGCTTGCGTGCAGAATGCATCTAAAAGCTCATCTATTTCTTGAATAGTTTCAATAACCAATTAAATATTTATACTGTATTTCAGATCGTATTAAAATTAGATAACTTTCAATAATACATGGCAACTCCTGGGGTGTCTTTTTTCCCTTATTAGCCTTATACATTTTCTACTAGCATTAATAGGTAATGATTTAATTCACCATTTAACTTTTACAATTTTTTTTTTTTTTTGCAGGTTTTGGCCAGGGCCGGGTTTGAACCCACCACCTCCGGTATATGGGTTCGGTGCCCTACTCCTTGAGCCACAGGCACCGCCCCAACTTTTACAGTTTTCATCCTCATATTAAGGTTATTACAAACTCATAATTAACAAAAAATAATGGGTTCAGATATACACATATCTTTTGAATAATGAAAATGTTGCCCTAACAATTTAAAACAAGGGAATTGGAATTTTGTGAGTATTCAGGTTAAAGGACAAATTTCAGGGTTTCATTGATTGGGGTAAAATTAGGGCTGCTGACAAATATTCTTTCTCTATCATATTGTTTTGTTTGTTTACTGAAAGTGTAGCTCATAAATTTCAGGGGCCCAGACTATGCTGGGATGATGGTTTTACTTGTTCCTCCTAAACCATCTTTAGAGGTTGCTAGTAGAGATTATTCATTAGTTATGTGATTGGCGTTCATGCAGGGGAGAGAGAGTGTTCTTTCCTTCTAAGCAAAAAGAAAGAATTGAGTAGGAAGAATGTGTGGAGGTGGTAGGATTAAATAAACAATCTTAGTTCCATTTTGCACCTCTCTGGTTCGCTCATTATTTACACTAAAACTATTTTACATTTAAATATATATTTACATTAAGTGAAATGTTAATTGTAGAAGGTTACTCAATACTGTATACAAGTATATTGTGAAATATTTTTTTCATGAAGGATTGTCCACACATACCAAGCTGATTAATTGTATGGCATTGAACGCGTATTTCCACAGTTTTAGATTGTTGAGTCAGCACAGCCAGTTAGTAAAAGCAAAGAAGCAAACCCAAACCCAAAAAAGTGTAACCACGGATGGTAGGTGGGCTTCTGAGGTGACCTGGAGATTCCATCCCCTTCCCCGGTCCTCTTAGACTTTCCAAAAGGCCAAAATCCAGTGGCAACTAGGACAGCCATCCCTAGGTTCAGACTCTTCTGAACTTACTGGTGGTGTGAGCAGGACCTGTGAATTAATGGGATATTATTTCCATGATTATGTTATCTTATAGAAGGGATTCTGCAGCTATAATTCAAGTCCACAGTCAGTTAAGTTTAAATTGAAAGGGGCCATTTTCATGCTGTCCTTGTAGAAGCAAAGTACTCTGCCGGGACCGGGGAGTACTATCGGGTGGGTGTTGGCAAAGTGCTGAGGGGGGCTCTCTGCAAGTTGAGAGCCCCCTCCAGCCTGTAGCTCTCAAGAAAAGGGAGAGTTTAATCCCTACAGCCTCAAGGGACAGAATTCAGCCAACACCAGTAAGTTCAGAAGAAGAGTCTGAACCTAAAATGGGTTGGCTGTCCTAGTGGCCACCTGGATTTTGGCCTTTTGGAAAGTCTAAGAGGACCTACATAGTCTGTTTGTGGACTTGTGACCCAAAGAAAGTGTGAGATAATAAATGCGTGTGGTTGCGAGTTGTTAAATTTGTAACATTTTGTTACATAGCAGTAGAAATCAAGTGTACTACCAATGAGTCGTTTTTACCTCTATGATAACAAATATTCATGGAATAAGACCTATGAAATTAGTATTTATTGGTATGAATAAGATACTTGCAAAGGAATATTAAAATTCCTGTGCTTCGGCTCGACACCTGTGGCTCAACAGGCTAAGGCGCCAGCCACGTACACCTGAGCTGGCGGGTTTGAATCCAGCCCGGGCCCGCCAAACAACAGTGATGGCTGCAACCAAAAAATGGCCGGGTGTTGTGGCGGGTGCCTGTAGTCCCAGCTACTTGGGAGGCAGAGGCAGGAGACTTGCCTGAGCCCAGGAATTGGAGGTTGCTGTGAGCTATGAGGCCACGGCACTCTATCCAAAAATTCCTATGCTTGGGCACGTTTTGTTCAGGAAGGATACTGCAAGGTTTTTTGTTGTTTTTTTTTTTTTTGCAGTTTTTGGTCAGGGCTGGGTTTGAGCCCACCACCGCCAGCATATGGGGCTGGCACCCTACTCCTTTGAGCCACAGGCACCGACCCCTATTGCAAGTTTTTAGAAAGACCATGGAATATTATGCAGCCTTAATGACAGATGGAGACTTTACCTCTTTCATGTTTACTTGGATTGTGGAAGGAGCTGAAAAATATTCTTCTTAGCAAAGTATCTCAAGAATGGAACAAAAAGTATCCATTGTACTCAGCCCTATTATGAAACTATAGTGCAAGTTATAGTGCAAGAAAATGGGGAAAGGGACAAAGAAGGGGAGTGGAGGGGAGATGGGTGGAGGGAAGGTAATTGGTGGGACCACACCTACGGGGCAAACAACAATGGTGGCTGCAACCAAAAAATGGCCGGGCGTTGTGGCAGGTGCCTGTAGTCCCAGCTACTTGGGAGGCTGAGGCAAGAGACTCGCTTGAGCCCAGGAATTGGAGGTTGCTGTGAGCTGTGATGCCACGGCACTCTATCCAGGGTGACAGCTTGAG
>CAUYRH010093050.1:0-37696 GCA_963574655.1 Perodicticus potto
CCTGTGCCCTTCCAAGATGCACTGTAGATGTGGCCCCACCAATTACCTCCCTCAATCCCAACCTTCCCCCTTCCTTCTCTTCCCCTAATCTTGTGCTACAGTTGGGTTATAGTCTTAATATGGAACCTTTAAATTAGCTTCATGGTAGGGCTGAGTACATTGGATATTTTTTCTTCCATTCTTGAGATGTTTTGCTAAGAAGAATATGTTCCAGCTCCATCCATGTAAACACGAAAGAGAATAATTGGTTGATTTCTACAAGCCTTTACTAAATGAAATCCCTGGTATGTCTCCAGGACAGTGCTAGGTAGAAGCTGGTGATATAAAAAGAATTTTGAAATTTCCAGTGAGAATAGAAATCATATTCTCCACTGAGCAGTGTGATTTAAAAAGGTATTTAATCTCTTCAAAAATTTGCAAATACAGGGCTTTTACCTCTCTGTGACACTTTCCTACGAGCCTTACATGCATTACTCATTTAATCTTCAGAATATCATGAGGTAGGTGTTGCTACCGGCTACAATTCACAGATAAGTAAGTGCCAATAGGTTGTTGAAGGCCACAAAGCTAGTGGGCGAATGGCAGATCCTAAATGTAAATAGTCTTTGTGCTCAACAATTTAATTCATTCTAATGGAGGCAGACTGCTGGTTTTGACTGTGTTGGTCAAGTTCCAGACAGCTTTCTGGTCTTTATGCTAGGGGAGCCTCAGGGTCAAGGTAGCCTTCACTGAATATGAGTGAGGGACAATTTTAACATTTCTCATGATTGGAAAGGAAGACCACGAAGAAGTTTAGCCTGGTAAGCTCCCTCCCTCAACACTTAATCATTCTAAAGTCCTGGTTGCTAATAATCTGTGGTCCCCTTCCTTCTGATGCTGACAAATGAACTTGAGGGCAATGGGCTCTGGAATAGATTGCAGTGAAATGGACAGAGTGGGCCATTGGAGTTGTTTTGACTTGAGGCTCTGTTCAAGCATGGTGCCAGCATCTGGTGAGGGCCTTTCTAATGCATCGTGACACAGCAGGAGGCATCACATGGCAAGACAGAGCAAGCATGTCAGCTCAGGTCTCTCTTCTGCTTCTTACAAAACCACCAGTATCATCAAGGTGGCCCCCAAATAAGCTTATTTACTTCTGATCACCTCCCATTCAACATATGAATTTAGGGTTTAAGTTTACAACACATGAAATTTGGAGGACAAGTTCAAACCATAGAAAGACATAATCAAAGAATTGAAAAGGCTTATCAATGGATAAAATGTTTAATTTTTTTCAATCTAGAGATTTGTTTCATTTTTTGTTTGTTTGTTTTTTTGAGATAGATTCTCACTCTGTCACCCTGGGTAGAATGCCATGGCATCATCTTAGCTCACAGCAAACTCCTGGGCTCAAGCAATACTCTTGCCTCTGAGTAGCTGGGATGATAGGCACCTGCCAAAATGCCCACCCAGTTTTTCTATTTTTAGTAGAGACAGGGTCTCGCTCTTGCTCAGGCTGGTCTCTTATTTCATTGTTATTGAAACTCCCTGTCTTAGTCATCTCAAGATGCTGTAACACAACATAACTGGGTGGCTTAAACAACAAACATATCTCTTACCATTCTGGAGATGACAGGTCCAAGATCAAAGCCCCAGTAGATCTAGCATCTGGTGAGAGCCCACTCCTAGTTTGTAGATGGATATTTTTCTGTTATAGTCTCACATGAAAGGGAGATAGAAGAAGCAAGTTCTCTCATATGTCTTCTTTCAAGGGCACTAATCCCATTCATGTGGACTCCACCCTTATGACCTAATTATCTCCTAAATGCCCCAGCTTCTATTATCATCAAATTAGTGGTTAGGATTTCAACATAAGAATTTTGGGAGCCATAAATATGCACTCCATAACACTTACCAATTTATCTTTCCAAAATTAAGAGGAAATAAATTACCCATTTAAGCACTGAAACTGGTTAACTTTAGAGATTGCTTTAAAGTATCAGCTTCAGATTTTCAGCAGCATCAAAGTGTCTTTGCTCTAAGTGTTTGCTCTAAGACTACAGACAGTTTAAATAATCAGCACATTGTAGGAAAAAAGTTCTTTTTGTTTTGTTTTGTTTTGAGACAGAGCCTTACTCTGTCACCCTGGGTAGAGTGCCATGGCATCATAGTTCACAGCAACCTCAAACTTTTGGGCTCAAGAGATCCTCTCAGCTTCCCAAGAAGCTGGGATTACAGGCACCCACCACAATGCCCAAATATTTTTAGAGAAGGGGGCTCTCTCTGGCTCAGGCTGGTCTGAATCTCCTGACCTCAATCAATCCACCAGCCTTGGCCTCCCAGAGTGCTAGGATTA
This sequence comes from Perodicticus potto, assembly GCA_963574655.1. Lineage (NCBI taxonomy): Eukaryota > Metazoa > Chordata > Mammalia > Primates > Lorisidae > Perodicticus > Perodicticus potto. The sequence goes on from CAUYRH010093050.1 coordinate 2,336, forward strand.
CAGGTGTGCATCACCTCACCTGGCCCTAATGGGCATTTGTAAATCAGTGGCTCAATTGGCAAATTTGAACAAGATCTATAAATTAGTTATAGAGTAATAAAAATGCTAATTTCCCACATTTAATCTTTGTACCATGGTTTATATAAGATACTACCACTTGAAGAAATTGGCCGATGGCTATATTTGTTCTATTTTAGCCACTGTTCTATAAGTCTGAAATTGTTTAAAGACAAAAAAAGTTTAGAATTTAAAAAAAAAATTGAGTGCTAATTTATCTTAATATAATTGGTATCTTCTGAGTAAAACTTAAATTTGCCTTTTTAAGATCCTAATCTTGATGGATTGAAGATTGAGAAGTCACATACTACAGAAAGGTAAAAATAAAAGGGTGATAATCTTCATTGTGCTGTATCTGAGCAAGCAGCAGGACATGCTAGAATCTTCTGACCAGAGACTCAGCTACCCTTCTGATAGGAATAGGGGGAGAAGGTACCAACAACCAAGTGGAGACACCCACCAAGTTCTTAATCTGTGATTTTTTTATAAGAGGAGAAGTTTTATTTGTAAAACCAAGCTAAATATAGAACTCACAGCCATGCAGAAGACCAGAGAAAGGGAACTTAGTATCATTTTAACTTATCATCATTAGCATAAAGGAAAATGTATACAATTTAAAAGAATTTCCTTAGCTTTCCTGATAATTGGACATAAACACATCTTCATGAATTTCTTCCCGATACTTTCTTTCTGAGTGCCTAGATGAGCTTTTCACAAGCTTCAATAAATTTGAGAAAACACAAGATCTTTTATTATGCAAATAAAATCATTTTTGATCCTGACATTAAAAACTAGGAGTGGCTATCAATTTCACAGTAATTATTATTTAGCAAACAAGCATAGGTCTTATTTTAAAGATAAAGCTCTAGGCCATAGAGCCAGTTAGGCAAGGAAATACAGAGCTAAATCAATATGAACCAATGCAAAAGTTGGCCAAAGAACTGTTCCAAGAACCATTCAGCCTTAATGGTGCCAAATATTCAGTGTCAGCAAACCAGATGGTTTCTCATCACGTTGAGTTACTTTTCTAACTTTTAAGTATGTCAGCATGTTGAAGACAAGGCCAGCTTCACAGGCATGCAAACTGTGCAGCTCCACAGGACACAATGCTCAGAGAGACTCAATGATTGGTTCTGCTGTCACCATCAAGAAATTCCTAATAACTTTAACAAAGGATCCCACACTTTCATTTTGCACAAGACCCTGCAAGTTATGTTTTCGATCCTGGCTGGAGTCACTTTTGGGACCAATAAGCTGTCATCTACTATGAGACTTTGCAAACAACTTGGGGGGCTTCAACTGTCTAAACCTCAGCCCCAGCTCCAGTCACTTTAAGTTAGAAGTAAGACACCGATCTCAAGGTTGTTTACCATTTATCTGGTAAACAAGGTACTCAGTGAATCTTAATTCCACCCCTTTCTCTGCTTTGTCCTCTCTCCTCCCCATTTGCCATCTTTCCCTTCCCTTTCCCTTCTTCCCCATTATTCTCTTTCTTTCATTTCTTTTCCTCCTAGTTCTCCTATCACCTTACCAGATAGTAACCTGCTTCATTCTGTCTTCCCTCCCCTATTTCCTGGTCTTTCTTCTGTCCCCCTTTCCTTTCCACCCTGCCTGCACCTGCACGCTCCTCAGAGTGAGGCCTTTGAGGGCTGGTGCCCCAGAAGCCAGCCAGGCTCGGACCTCCAGCTAATGCCAACTATGTTCCCAAATTGCCCAAACTCAGGCCATGCAGAGATGGAGTCCACTACCGACCCTTGACATTTCCAACATACATTCAAAGTTTTCTTTCCAACTGTTGATTGAACCCAAGAAAAATCCACTTTTGAGTTAAAGGATGTCTGGGAGAGAAACTTAGCTCTTTGAAATGATCAGAAAGTAGATCAATTTCTGATCGTTTCCTGAGGGAAAGGAGACAGACAGGAGACCTCTTATGCTCCTAAAGTCTTGGGAATTTGGCTCGACCACTGTGCCCTGTAGTCAGTGCTGTCACTGGCGATGTGCTTGTTCATGGTTACATAACCTGTCACCTGAGGTGGCTGCAACTTATCAGAGACTCTACCCTCTTCACTGCAAGGTGCCACCCTCTTTTGCCAGAACCTCATTAAATAGGAGAAAGGTAAGGATTACAAATCTTGGCCGGCAAAAAGAACAAATAAAACCCATCTGGGGGCGGTGCCACAACAAGCGCAGCGGTCATTCCTGATTTGCCAGAGCCTCTCTGCCACGTGGCAGCCTGGTGATGCTGGTGTGAAGAACTTTGTTCGGTTTCGGTAAAGTCAAAACACACTCGGATGAAATTGTCATCCGGGTTCATACTGAGGGATAGCTTTTCTTACTTCAGTCGGGGTGAAAGATAAGAAGTTCTGAAACAGAAACCATAACTCTTTTCTTAAGGGGAAGAGTGGCAAGAGGCCTTCCAATATTGGTTACTTTCTGATTTTTGAGAGACTGTGGTTTTCTAGAAATAGAGAAATCGTAGTGGTATAGAGAGAGAGAATAATTGTTTTGCTGGGTCATGTGGCCAAAAGTGTTTTGTCACGTGAGTAAATAAGTCTGAGTAGCCTGGTATATTGTTAGGGTAGTGCAAGCTGCTGTAGGAAATAAATCCCAAATTTCCAATGTTAGTTAACAAAATGCAAGTTTGTTTCTTACTTGTGTAAAGGGTGAATGCACGTGTGCCTGGTCAGCTAGCAGTTTCCATGGTCATTCTGGGGTGCAGGGTCCTTCCTTCTTGTAACTCAGCCTCCGAGTCCGCTGGAGTAAATGGTGTTGGAGAGAATGGAGAAGCCTCATCCTCTTTCTTTCTTTCTTTTTCCTTCCTTCCTTCCTTTTTTTTTCTTGTTGGAGATAGGGTCTCCCTATGTAACCCAGGCTGGCCTCAAACTCCTGGGCTCTGGCAATCCTCCTGCCTCATCCTCTCAAGTAGCTGAGACTACAAGTGCGTTCATCCACTTCTTAAAAACCATCAGCCCAACACAAATGTCCACCGATGGAGAAATGGATAAACGAAATGTGGTCTAGCCATACAGCAGAATATGATCCATCCATAACAAGGAAGGAAATCCTGGCACATGTGTCTTGGTCTGTTTTGCACTGCTATAAAAAAATACCTGAGGCTGGTAATTTGCAAAGAAAAAGAGATTTGTGTGGTTTGAGTTTCTACAGGCTATACAAGAAGCATGGGGCCAATACTGCTTCTGATGAGGGCTTCAGGAAGCTTCTACTTACAGCAGAAGGTGAGGAAAGCTGGCATCTCATCGTGAGGGAAAAGAAGCAAAAGAGAGAGAGAGAGAGAGGGAGGGGAAGGGGAGGAGGGCTGCCACGCTCTTTAAACAACCAGCTACAGCCAGCTCTTGCATGAACTAAATAGAGTGAGCATTTACTCCTTACCTTGGGGACAGCACCAAGCCACTCATGAGGGATCCACCCCATGACCCAAACACCTTCCACTCAGCCCCACTGCTGGCACTGGGATCCGATTTCAATATGAGATTTGGAGGGAACAGCTATCCAAACCACATGACGTGCTCTAAGGTGGACAAGCCTGGAAGACACTATATTAAGGGGAAGAAGCCAAATACAAAAAGACAAATACAGTATGGTTTCATTCATACGAGGACACAAGTAGTCAGATTTATGGAGGCAGAAGTAGAATAGTGACCAGAGCCTAGAGGTGGGAGGGAATGGGAGCCATTGTTTAATAGGTACAGAGTTTCAATTTGGAATGATGAGAAAGTTCTGGAGATAGACAGTGGGGATGGTTGGCACAACAATGTGAATATGCTTAATGCTCTGAATGTGTACATAAAAATGGCTAAAAGGGTAAATTTTATTTAAAAAAAAAAGAAGAAGAAAGAAAAAGAAAACTTGGAATAAGTGGAGAGGGCCTGAGAATAAACAGCCCTTGTCTAGGCAGTGGCTTCCCAGGACTAACTCCACACTGTGGAAGGGGTTAGTGAACATCTGTTCTTTTCTGCCACAGCTGGGAAAAGTGAGGGGGCAGCACTGAACGGAGAGCCTCATGCTCCCCTCTTCAAATAAAATGTCCCGTGGGTCAATATTTGCTTTCAATGCTAATCGTCCATTCTGGACCTTTCTGAATTGTTGTCTACACAGCTATTATTTATTGAGACCTTACCATGTCCCAGTCAGCACTGCAAATGTCCAACTATTATTTAACCACATTAAAATCTTGATATTATCTTTATGCTTAGATAAAAAGACCCGAGGCAGAGCGAGCTTAGCTAGGACATAAGCTATTGAATGACACAGTCAGGATCAGATCCCTGGTCCAGTCCCAGAGCCCACATGCTTAACCACAATGGCATGTTGTCTTCAGGGAAGCTGTCGTGTATTGTGACTAATCTGCGATACATCGGAATAAGACAATGCATCAGCTTCGTTTAATACCGGCTTACACAAAGGGAAAGGTTTACTTATCTCTAATTTAGTCTAAGCTGTTAGTTGGCCCAGGGCTGTTCTGTGGAATCAGTGCGGGACCGGCTCTGTCTACCTTGTTACTCCACCTTCCTCTACGGCGCATCCTTGTTCACCAGCACATCCTTATTTCAGCCCAAAGGAAGTGGGAAAGAGGAAGTGAAGGCCAAGTGCAGTCCTTCTAAGTATAGTTGACTCTTGAACAACACAGGTTTGATTGGTGCAGATTCACTTATATGTGGGTTTCTTCTGCCTCTACCAGCCCTGAACAGCAGGACCAGCCCTTCTTCTTCCTCCTCATCCTACTCAATAGGAAGACAAGGAGGGTGAGAAACCATACGATGATTCTCTTCCACTTCATGAATAGTGAATATATTTTCTCTTCCTTATGATTTTCTTTTTAATATTTTATTTTCTCTCACTTTGTTGTAGGAATACAGTATGTAAGACATATAACCCAAAATACGTGTTAATCAACTATTTATGTTAAGGCTTCTAGTCAACTGTAGCCTATTATTAGTATTTAAGTTTTGGGCAAGTCAAAAGTTATATTCAGATTTTCAACTGTATAAAACATCCCCGTTCCCCATGTTCAAAGGTCAATTATATGGAACCTGAAAGTTTCACACATCACTTCCATTCATATAGCTCAGCCATGACTTAGTCACATGGTCATACCTAGCTCTAAAGGAACCTGGGAATGTAGAGTCATGTGAGGCAGCCATGTATATGTTTGAAACCCCGGGGAGACTTGATATTAGCCATCTGCCATGCATGGACATAACATGAAAATCATATGCTTAATCATCAGACCACATAGAGTGGCAGGGAACCAGAGATGGGTAGTTATTGAAAACAATATGTTAAAAATAAATAAATAAAAATGTAAAAAGTAAAAAAAAAATGTAGAGTAAGCAACTTGGAAAAAGTCTAGGTTGTAGGGAAAAAGATGAAAATAGCCTACAGATATAGGCCAGCACAACTTGATAGTGGGATAAGCCCATATTTTGGATTTCAAAAGACCCAGGTTCTAATTGACTTTGTCATTTACTAGTGTGTGAGCTTAAGAAATTTACTTATAAACAACTTCCCTCAACTTTAGTTTCTTCATCTATAAAACAAAATTGACAATGATACTTTCAGAATTATTTTGGCAATTAATAAGATAATGCATTAGCTGGGTATGGAAGTGCACACCTGTAGTCCTAGCTGCTCAGGAAGTTGAGATAGGAGAATCACTTGAACGCGGGAGCTGGAGTCCATCCTGGGCAACAAAGCAAAACCCCATCTCTTTAAAAAATGCACAGGATATTGAGAATACATGTTAAGTTTAACATTTCCAACACCAAACTCTGGTTTTTTTTTGTTTGTTTGTTTGTTTGAGACAAAGTCTCACTCTATTGCCCAGGCTACAGTGCCAAGGCATCAGCCTAGTTCACAGCAACCTCAAACTCCTGGGCTCAAGTGATCCTCCTACCCCAGCCTCCTGAGTAGCTGAGACTATAGGCTCCAGATAATTTTTCTCTTTTTGGTAGAAACAGGGTGTCACTCTTACTTAGACTGGTCTTGAATTCCTGAGCTCAAGGGACCCTCCTGCCTTAGCCTTTCAGACTGCTAGGTGTGAGCCACTGTGTCCAGCCCAAAACCAAACTCTTAATATATTTCCCCGAATCTGTTCTACTGATAACATCCTTTATCACAGTCAGTAGCAACTCCATCTTTCTGACTTCTCAGATGAAAATTCTTGGAGCAACCACTGACTGCCACTCCTATCTTCACATCTAAATCACCAGCAAATCTTGTCCACTCTTCTCGCAAACAATGACCAGAATTCTACCCTTGCTTACCACTTATCCTGCCACCACCCTGGTCCAAGTTATCAGTTCGCTTTGCCTGGATAATTCCAGTAGCCTCCTAAACATTCTTGCAGCCTCCTCCTGGGCTTCCTATAGCTTCCGCAGCTGCCAGGGTCATCTTTTTAAATACAAGATTTATATTCAGGGCCCTCCTTGGTTGTCTCCCTTAGAGTAAAACCCTTCACAATCTACCCTCCCAACAGCTCTCTGACCTCTGACCCTTGTTCAATCCCAGCAGAACCTAGAGATTGTGGGTCCCAGAGATCAGCCTGTGAAGCAGGGCTGGGCTCCATCTATTGTTACTCCCACCCAAATCCATGTTAAGAAGAGAAGGGAGAAGAAATATTAAGCATTTCCCAGTGTTTGAGGGGATTATTTTAAAGAACATGGAGGAGAAGGCCTTTATGTCTAAAAATGCTTCTTTTCAAAAGAAGCATTTGAACTTGTAACTAAGGCATCATTTGGGGCTCAGCACAAATGTCTCATCCTCAGGACGGCCTCCTGTGACCACCTCATCTAAATAAGCCGCCCTCTCACTCTTCACACCATTGTATTTCTTTCATAGCACATCCCGCTCTCTGAGATTTGCTCACTATTTATTTGCTCCCTTGTGTAGCAGTTCTCTCCCTTCCATGAGAGTGTAAGGTCCAAGAGAGTAAGCACTTTCAAAGTCTGCAATGAGGCGATGGCTCATGCCTGTAATCCTAGCACTCTGGGAAGCTGAGGCAGGTGGATTGCTTGAGCTCAGGAGTTTGGGACCAGGCTGAGCAAGAGTGAGACACCCATCTCTACTAAAAATAGAAAACTAGCCAGGCTGCCTGGGCACATGCTTGTGGCCCCAGCTACTTGGGAGGCTGAGGTCAGAGGATTGCTTGAACCCAGGAGTTTGAGGTTGCTGTGAGCTACAATGATGCCTCAGCACTCTACCCAGGGCGACAGAGTAAGACTTGGTTTAAAAAAAAAAAAAAATGGTGAATAGAATTTGATCATTCACATGAAGTCTAAAACCTTCAACATGGCCTTACAGGGAACCAAGTTACTTCCCTATGTCCTCTGCGTCCAGTCAGTGGAAGGAAAGGGAGGCTGGAGAATCCCATCTGGAGGCCTTTGTGCTGGGCTTCCAACTACATAACGTCCTCCTGTGTGCCGTGGTAACTCAGGCACATGGGCCACTCCGGAGTTTTATGTACCTCGGAAAATATGTGTTCTTTTTTTTATTGCCACATAATTAATTGCCCTAAAATTTGGTGGTTTCGAACAACTGTTCTAATTTATTTCTCATGGTTTCTGTGGGCCGGGAATTTAAAGAGGGCTCAGCTGAGCTGTTCTGGCTCAGGGTTTCTCAGGCATTTGACCATGGCTGCAGTAGGAGCGGCCAGGAACTAGTGCAGCTGCTGGGCAGCCCTCTAATTTCATGCAAACTTAGAGAAACATGGTCTTTCCCGAGGGCTAGTTTGAGCTTCCTCACAGCATAGCACAGTAACTGCAGAACCAGCCCCATTTGGTTCAACTTCATGTCATAAAATGATGGATTGTCTTTCAGTTGTCAGGGACTCCCTGGTTGCAAGTTATGTTGTAACCTGAGCATGTGCCCAGATGAACAAAGTACATAACCACTGTGGGACCTGAGTTCACGACAGAGGAACAGGGACCCAATTAAGAAGTGAGCACCTAGACTTGGCATCATCTATACAGGGCACAATCCAGCCAGATCATACCTGCTGGCATCACCTCATTGCAGGAGTCAGTCAAATTCATTACCATCTGCCCATTAAACAGGCTCCTGCCCCCAGCTCAGGGAGACAAATTTGAGCATTGCCTACTGTCTCCTTGCCGGTCAACTTGCAATAAAGCCTTTCTTTGTCAAAAGCCAGTGCCGTGCTATTGGTTTCTATGCGCATTGGGAAGCAAGTCCATTCTTGGTAACACCTCAGGGCAGGCACACTGTTCACAGGGTGACTTAAGGGTCCAGCAAGTGTTTCATCAGATAACATGGAAGTTCCATCACCTTTTTTGTGCTACCCTGGGAAGCCGGGCAGCATCCTTTCTGCCTTACTCTGTTGGCCGAACCTATCACAAAAGCCTTCCCAGGTTCAAGGGAAGGAGACACAGCCTCCATCTCTTGAAGGGTAGGACTCAAAGTTACACTATTTATAAGAAGACGATGCAGGGTAAGTATGAACGGTCATTTTGGAAAATACAATCTGCCACAAGGAGGAAAAAGTGATCAACTAGCCAGTTGTCACATGCTAGGTAGTAAGTGTTCAACAAGTAGTTGATGGCACGTTTTTAGACCTCACAGAAATGCAGTAAGGTTAGCAAGCTAGTTGCAAATTAAGAAAAGTCTCCATATGTTAACTCAGTTCCACAATATTAAATTGAGTCCAATAACACCCCAACCTTTCCGCTACCATGATACAGGGAATACCAAAAACAAAAACGAACCAAAGAAGTCACTACTTTGTAGGAAATTGCCTTTGATAGAACATTTACCAGCTCATCTCTGAATTTAGCAGCTTTCATATAAGTTCGAGGATGTGGACATTTATAATGAGGGATATTTTACAGAGCTATTGGAAATTGTGGGAAATATTGTTCCTTATTTCAAAGAAAAATAAGCAATTGGGGGGAAATGAGGAAATTATTATCTTTAGGAAAAACAAACGAATAATAAACTATAATTACCATGCATTATCTAGCTTAGCCATGAGCAAAATTTACGTAATCATACCGGAGAAAACAGTAAATATGGATTTAACCTAAATTGGATTATAATTGTTTTAGAGGGAAGAAAAAAGGAAGAGGACCGTGTAAGGGAGCTGAAAATCCTCACCCGTCCTGCTGGAGCGGTGCAGGTGTGAGAATGCCCCTCTCAGCTCTCCAGCTGCAGGAAGCATGGCGGACCAGTGAGCCCAGTTGCTGCACCCGGAGACGCATCCCCACATTCACACAGAAGCCATGCTTCCCACAGGCCACTTTTAGCCAACAGCAGAGAAGGAAAGGGATGCTAAGGAAAGCCCATTCCTGGGAGATGGAAGATCCCTCCTATGGGTGACAGTGGCTCAAGGATTTTCCAATAGCTTTACTGACCTTTCCATAGACTGCTTTGTAGTCCAAGATGATTCCCCCCAACTTTCCTCCTGTCCTTGTCTACCATACTTGATAAGACCACCCAGCAGCCCTACAGCCTCCACCCAGGTCTCTCTCTATTCTCCTAACCAGAATTTCCCCTAATAAATTTCTCACTTTTGTGTCTGCCTCATGGAAGACCTGAGCTAACACAGAAGTTCATTAGTAATATCTAAAATCAATGAATCAAAAATTGGCTGTGCCTTGAATTACTCATGTAAATATCAGCCAACATGGCCAAGACAGGTGAAAGTGGTGGAGGGGATCCCACATATTTTCAAGTCTTTAAAAATAACAAAATAAATAAAAATAAATAAAGCCTTTAGTGGTACTCAGTTTCTAAATATGTGTGTATGTTAACTATTTCACAATAAATTGTTTAAAAAGTGAAAGGCCGCTGTCTTAGGCATGAGCCTCTTTAGATTACTGAAGGAAATCAAATTTTATATAAACTTTATCATTTGTTCTTCCCGCAGACAATCAGTCTATATACAATGGCTCTTTTCTGTTTCTTTTTGGGTCTCAGTGGTGACAACTGATTGATTAAACAGCTCCTCCCAGAGGAAGCAAAATGACCTTTCCTGGAAAGGAAAGCACTGCTTTGCTTTTGAGTTATTGCTTCTATGCTTACTATATATGGAAGAATAATGTTAGGGATGTCATTCCCCCCCCCCATTTCAGGTAGACGAGCTCTTAGTATTACCTTGCTTTGGAGACTTTTGTGAATGCTGGCATTAAACGTGGTCTAAATCCTCAAAAATTTCACCAGAACTTTTTAACAAAACCAGGGTAGTACCTTTTCACATTTACAAGAAATGTTTTCTATGCTAAAACAGCTTGCTGAGATGTTATATTTTATTATCTAAAAATAAACACAACGGCTTGGTGCCTGTGGCTCAGCGGGCTAAGGCACCAGCCACGTACACCGGAGCTGCGGGTTCAAATCCAGCCTGGGCCCGCCAAACAACAATGACGGCTACAACCCAAAAAAAAAGAAAAGTGGCCGGGTGTTGTGGCGGGTGCCTGTAGTCCCAGCTACTTGGGAGGCAGAGGCAAGAGACTCGCTTGAGCCCAGGAATTGGAGGTTGCTGTGAGCTGTGATTCCACGGCACTCTATCGAGGGTGACAGCTTGAGGTTCTGTCTCAAAAAAAAGTAAAAATAAAAATAAAAATAAACACAACACCATTGACCTAATTCATGATAGTTGAAGGATACTTTTCCATGCTGTGCTCATCAAATCTTTGTGAAAAAGCAACCTAACCCTAAATGCTTTAAGTTTTTAATTGAAAATGTAATGGGAAAGTCTTGTAAATTGATCGAATGAAACATAATCTTACCACCATTCCTCTTTTAACCCCTCTAAAGTATTAACGAAGGTGAGCAACACCCAGACCACGTTACTAAAAATATCTGGGCATCGTGGGGCGCCTGTAGGCCCTGCTACTCAGGAGGCTGAGATAGGAGGATCACTGGAACCCAGGAGTTTGAGGTTGCTGTGAACTATGATACCACAGCACTCAACCCAGGGTGACAAAGTGAGAATCTGTCTCAAAAGAAAATAATATAAAATATTAACAAAGGGACCTTTAAAAGTATAAAGTTATAAGATTGGAAAAAGAAAAAAGGCTCTAGCAGAGAGGTTGTTTGCATGAGCAAAAAGCAAGGAAGAGACCGAGACAGGGCAAGTGGGAGAGCAAGAATAAACTGAGAAAGGAGAAGAAAGCAAAAGAGAACAGCCACTCGCTGACTTGGAACACATGAGTAACTTGAGAATTATCCTTCTATCAACAGTTACGAACAGATAAAGAGTGGGCAGATTGAAAAAGAATAAACTTTTTAGAAAGGTGATTATTAACTCTTAGAAAAAATTATACAGAAAAGAAAATATAATCATGGTAAATTTATGGTTCTCTTGTAAATAATGCTTACATAGTCAACAAATTTATACTGTGAGCATTGAAGTAAAAAGGACCATAGAACTGTACTGGGAGGATAGAGGGTAGAAAATGGCAATTTTGGAGAGGAGCCACTGGAAGTGAAAGATGGCTAAATTGTAGAACGCAATTCGGGATACATAAGACTGAGGAGAAAAGAAGAGAAATAGTATGGGCGTGTGGTTAGAAATCTGACAATAAACATTTAAAGAACTAGTGGAAGCAAGTAAACATTTCTTCTGGGGAGAATGAAGATGATGGGGATGAACATGGTAGGGGACCCTGGTTTTCATTATAAGGCTTGTGAAAACTTTATGACTTTTTTGGGGGGGGCACAGAGTCTCACTATGTCACCCACAGTAGAGTGCTGTGGCGTCACAGCTCACAGCAACCTCCAACTCTTGGGCTTAAGCGATTCCCTTGCCTCAGCCTCCCAAGTAGCTGGGACTACAGGCACCCGCCACAATGCCCGGCTATTGTTTAGTTGCAGTTGTCATTGTTGTTTAGCAGGCCTGGGCCGGGATCCCCCTAAGTGATGGGCACCACCCAATACCTCATAACTTTTTAATGAGTATATTTGTATTTTTCCAATAAAACTTAAATTATAAAAAGGTGGTTGGAAATAGGTACATTCAGAATATTTGTCAAACCGTGTATGATAAAGTATAAAAGTAATTGCTCACCATAACTTTTATTTAACAAAGGAGGAAGAGGAGAGGGAGGGAGCAGGGGGAGGGATTTTTCTGGTTCGTCCAGGCCCTCCTCGGACTCTGAAGGAAGAACAAAGGAATGAGTCATCCGTGAAGAGAAGGACCAGTTCCTGGCCCTGGAAAAAAAAGCAAGCGGGAAGGACCTAGAGCAATCCAGGCAGTGACTCCACAGTGAACCTTTAAATAGCCCTGCAGTTCTGACCTGCCTTGGGCTTGCCATTTCTAACTTTCCGGAAAGTCGTGTTTGTAAAGGAGCTCTGAGGCACTTCGCAGCAGGATTCATGCTGCCGTTCTCCTTCCTTTCTAAATGACAAGTAGTACAAAATTCAGTGGCAATGGAAGTGAACTGTAACGGTGTCAAATTCGGATTTGTAAAGTACTGAAAACAGAAAGAGGAGGGCGGCGCCTGTCGGCCCCATATACCAAAGGTGGCGAGTTCAAACCCGGCCTCACCTTACTGCAAAACAGAAATAGCCGGGCGTTGTGGCGGGGGCCTGTAGTCCCAGCTACTCGGGAGGCTGAGGCAGGACAATTGCCTAAAACCAGGTGTTGGAGGTTGCTGTGAGCTTTGTGACGCCACTGCACTAGGGCGATAAAGTGAGACTCTGTGTCTACAAAAAAAAAAAACCAGAAAGAGGAGACAGAGACCGAAAGAAACTAAACAGAATGTTTTTGATGTGGCGATTTTTGTTACATTACTATAAAACCTTCGGCAAATGACTCTTTGAAGTTCCATCTGAAATGGATTTAATGCCAGACTAGGAAAATAGCTCAGTAAATTCTGAGTGAACATTTGAAAAAAAAAAAGAGTACTATTTAAATTTTGGCAAAATAGCTAAAACACAATGATTATTCAAGCAAGAGAAATAATAGAGTGAAAAAATGGAACCTTCTTTCCTCCCCTCAAAGACTAATACAATAAAGTAAAAAATAACTGCATTTCCTTGTCTTCCATTCTTGGCATGGACTCCGTTAATGGATTGTTTTCTTTTCATACACTCCAATTGTGCTTAATAATGTGCGTCAATGGAAATTTTCTTTCAGCGGATACAGTCTATGAAATGTATAAGATCTTCAAGCTACTGGCTGCCTTTGTAGCAACGAGAAGGAAACAGCAAATGACAGGAAGTAGCTTTTTCTTCTTCCCCTTCCTCCTTCTTTCTTTTTCCTCTTTCCCTTCCTCCTCCTCCTTTTCTTTCTACTTCTTTTCAAACAATCTGCTTAAAGAAAGGATAAACAGGTAAGCAGGAATAGAAGCAGCAGACGGAAAAGGCAGAGAACACCAGCTTTGCTGTACGTGGAAATCAAGAAAAAGCAGTTGATTACTAGAGCTGAGATTCTTAATCAAATTGAGAGTCCTAAAGAAAAGAGATAGAAAGCATTACCAAATCAATATTATTCGGGCAAAGAGTAGAGTATTTTTCAGTCTCAGGAGCCCACAAAAATTATTCTAGCCTGTCTCGGCACCTGTAGCTCAGGGTACCAGCCACATACACCGGAGCTGGTGGGTTTGAATGCAGCTGGGCCTTCCAAACAACAATGACAACTACAACCAAAAAATATCCAGGCATTGTGATGGGTGCCTATAGTCCCAGCTACTTGGGAGGCTGAGGCAAGAGAATCGCTTAAGCCCAAGAGTTGGAGGTTGCTGTGAGCTGTGATGCCACAGCTCTCTACCAAGGGTGACATAGTGAGACTGTCTCAAAAAAAAAAAAAAATTATTCTAGCTTATGCTATTTGAAGGTTTTTGGCAAAATCAACTAAAAATGAAAGAGACTACCAAACAAAGATGAAATATGACATCTGCCCAGAACATGGCTCAGTGGTTCAGGACATAGCAGGATCCTTCATAATCTGTTTTTCGAGTGTAATTTTTCTAGTTGTCAGTGGGAAAATCAAGTCCACCAGAATTCCCTTAGAGGGAATTCCCACAGAGAGTGCTGTGTTTGTACAGAGGAAATGGCTTCCAACCTGTGAGTGTTGGAAACTTACAAATTGAAAGGGTGTGAATGTGGGTAGACAGGAGAATGAATTTTCTGGTATTGCAGAAGAGGGAAAGAAAGGGGGGAAAAAAGAGGAGCAGAGTGAAGGAATTAAAATAATGAAAGCTTCCAATGAGATGCCCGCACCATTCTTCTTCATGAAGATCTATGGGGAAAACATCACGAAAGACTCAAAGTTCAGTGAGTAGAAAATGATGAACCTAACAGATTTCATCTCCAGGATACCACAGGGTTAATAAGAAATCATCTGGACAGATGGAGAATGGAGACAGCTCAGAGAAGCACAAGGAATCACAAGACCTCACAGACCACGGTGTTAGAGTTTTGACCCAAGTTTAGCTGACTCTATGAGTGACCAGGTGCCAAAATGGCATATAGGAAAACAAGATTTTTGTTTTCCTTTGTGATTCTGTTTTTAAACTTATCTAGGCTACTTTAAACTAAGGAGGAAAAGTCTAATTTCAGAGAAGATTGTTATTCTGGAACCAGATAGGCCTTTCACTCTGCAAAACTATTAGACCCCTGGTGAAGACAGGGGAATAGATGCTAAGACAGCAAGATCTGTGAAGGCCTTTGGAAGTCAACATCAAAGTCCCAGGGAGATCACAGAAGCTACCCAGGTAGAAATTACACATGGGGTGGGGAGGGGGTGGCTAAGGGAGGTGCAATTTAAGAGAGAATGCTTCAGACAGATAGGTAGGCATGCCCAGTGCCATACGAGCTTCCTAGAATGCAAAGCCCAAGCAACTCCTACTGATCCAGCAGGCTGAATGTTAACCTCCAGCTCTTACTTTACTTTACCTGTCTAAAAGGATTTTCTTTTCTTTTTTCTTTCACCCTGGGTAGAGTGCCATGGCATCATAGCCCACAGCAACCTCAAACTCCTGGGCTTTTTTTTTTTTTTTTTTTTTTTTTGAGGCAGAGCCTCAAGCTGTTGCCCTGGATAGAGTCCTGTAGCATCACAGCTCACAGCAACCTCTAATTCCTGGGCTCAAGCAAGTCTTTTGCCTCCGGCTCCCAAGTAGCTGGGACTACAGGTGCCTGCCACAACGCCCGGCCATGTTTTTTGGTTGCAGCCGTTATTGTTGTTTGGCGGGCCCAGGCTGGATTCGAATCCGCCAGCTCAGGTGTACGTGGCTGGCGCCTTAGCCCGTTGAGCCACAGGTGCCGAGCCCTAAAAGGATTTTCTAAAGACTAAATGTGGAGGCTGTTGATCAGGCAGATATGGAGAACCCTGGTCTAGGTCATGTTTCAAGAACTAGAGACACATTAGGAAAGAGTGGGGATGGGAGAAGAGGATTTGGAGTTGTAAGTAGAATGTACCAGCAACATAGAGAAAGGATGGCAATTAGTGTCAAAGGTGCAGGGTCCAACGCTGAAATTGGCAAAGCCTCCAAGGTAACAATGAATTTGTCTAGGCAGCAAAATTCTTTCCAGAGTCCAAAAGAAAACTTTTACAATGCATATGCCAATGTTTTATCTATGCACAAGTAGAAACTGGAGAAGACCTCCACATATGTATAAATATTCAAAGGACTTTTGCAGTGAAAGACGCAGCAAGGTGGTGGGGAATGCAATTTGGAAAGTAGGACCAGTTGGAGCACATTGCTCTAATAGCAATTCAAGCAAAAAATTATTGTCAAGGGTCAAATTCAAGGGCCTGCATCAACAGCCATCCCACCACTTGAGACTTGAAAGCAGATTTAGAGGTAACTTACTCCCCTGTGTTCACCCTGGGCCCTGATAGCTGGTTGTCCACCTGGGTGATAATGTCTTTCTCACCCACAAATGTCTGAAATTCTACATGGTGTTCTGATTTACAGGGTATTCATCTAAAAAGTCCTACACCTTCAGATTGGATCCTTGGTACTTTCCCTACATACTCGGCAAACTCTGGTCCCTACTTTTAAGCTCTCCTCTGTCCCTCCTCCCTGGAACCAGGACATTGCCTACTTGACGCAGCTCTCTGGTAGAAGCAGCTCATATTGCCTTAGGTAGAGACTCTGTATTGTTGCTCCTAGACTCGAGATAAAAGGAGGGGGCATCCAGATGTTTATCCTGATATTTACGGCCTTACAGGCCCAAATAGCAACATAAAATAAATATAAGCAATATGTAAGGGATAACAGGTCTTTCTCTAAGGTCCTAACACCTGACAGGATAAAAATCCAAAAAATATACTTAAACCAAGAACACTGGAGGCTGGGCGTTGTGGCTCATGCCTGTAATCCTAGCACTTTGGGAGGCCGAGGTGGGAGGACTGCTTGAGCTCAGGAGTTCAAGATCAGCCTGACCAAGAGTGAGACCCCCATCTCTACTAAAAATAGAAAAAAAAAATAGCCTGGCACTGTGGCATGTGTGTATAGTCCCAGTTACTCTGGAGGCTGAGGCAGGAATGGATGCTACCGTCATAAGTACGTTATAAAACTGCTGTACTTGAAGTGAAAAGCAGGGCTCTGAAAATTTCCTGGGTGGCTTGACAGTTTTCTTAGGCAGCGGAAGTGGTTACAGGAGTTGCTCTTCTGTGGCAAACTCTAATAGGGAAGAATTTGTTGGTGAAGTGGAAATGATGAGCATCTTGGGAGGAAGCCATATGTCAGAATGGGAAATGTTTATCACAAACAAGAGCTCAGGAAGCACACGATTGCTGTCTCCAAGGTGTGCAGAGCATCCCCGTGGAAGAGAGGCTGGTTCTACTTATCTCTGAGAAGTAAAACTAGGCCTGATGAACTCAAACTGCAGGGTGATAGATTTCGGTTACTGTAAAGAAATCGCTTTTAAAAATACTCAATCCTAATCAAAGATTTGACAACTGGAAGACAAACTTTTCAGGCTACATGAGGAAAATAGTCGTGATGAACAGGATGAAGACGTCCCAGGGGAAATGACAAAGGCCAAAAACTTTACATTAAGGCACCACTCAGAGATGTCTCACAACGTTGAAAGCACAAAGGAGAAAACATTGCCAGCGGATCCCAGCATAGAGGAGTCTGAGAATGAGCCGAGGCATGGAAAAGGGGCCCTCTTCGTGGGCATGATGAAAAGAAGACAAACACTTTTCAGCCTGCTCGTAATCCATTCATTTTATAAATAAGCATTTTAATTCTCAATGTAGCTAACATGTCAAATTATAGCGTACTAAATAAATACTAGTTTTGCTATTTTTAAATTTCCTTACATAGTCATAACTAAGACAGTTTTTAATTTTTTTTTTTTTTTTTTTTTTTTTTTGAGACAGAGCCTCAAGCTGTCGCTCTGGGTAGAGTGCTGTGGCATCACAGCTCACAGCAACCTCCAATTCTTGTGCTTAAGTGATTCTCTTGCCTCATCCTCCCAAGTAGCTGGGACCACAGGCACCTGCCACAACGCCCGGCCATTTTTTGGTTGTAGTTGTCATTGTTGTTTGTCGGCCCAGGCTGGATTCGAACTCGCCAACTCTGGTGTATGTGGCTGGCACCTTAGCCGCTTGAGCTACAGGCGCCAAGCTGTTTTTAATGTTTTGATGATAGGCCATAGTGCAATTGTAATTTTTCTTTGATTATTAAGATTGCTGTGTGTGGTGTCAGCTTACATAGCTATTTCCATGGTCCCACAATACTGTGAAAAGTGTGGACTGCCAGTATGGGAAAGTTCGTTATCAGTCAATGAAATTACTTTTTACAGTTACTATGTCTGAAATTATTTAGAGTATGGTAACTGTAATTAATAAGCAGAGAAAAGAGCTAGATCTTAGGAAAATAAATTCCTTTTCTTTTTTTGAAACAGAGTCTCATTCTGTTGCCCGGCCTAGAATGCCATAGCATCAGCTAGCTCACAGCAACCTCAAACGATCCTCCTGCTTCAGCCTCCCAAGTAGCTGGGACTACAGGCACCTGCCACCATGCCTGGCTAATTTTCCTATTTTTAGTAGAGATGGGGTCTCGCTCTTGCTCAGGCTGGTCTCAAACTCCTGAACTCAGGCAGTCCTCCCACCTTGCCAACCCAGAGTGCTAGGATTATAGGAATAAGCCAAAGTCCAGCCCAAATTGGGTTTTAATAAGTAAAAGTATTTTGGCACCAGGAGTGGTGGCTCACACCTGTAATCTTAGCACTTTCGGAGGACGAGGTAGGTGGATTTCTTGAGGTCAGGAATTGGGGAGCAGACTAAGCAAGAGTGAGACCAGTCTTTACTAAAAACAGAACAGCTAGACGACATTGTGGCAGGCGTCTGTATAGTTCCTGCTACTAGGGACGCTGAGGGAAGAGGATCACTTGAGCCCAAGAGTTTGAGGTTGCTGTGAGCTGTGTATGATGCCACAGCACTCTAGCCTGGGGCAACAGAGACTCTGTCTCAAAAATAAATAAATAAGTAAAAGAGTTTTTTAATTAGAGCCAATCCCATGTTTTTTTAAGGATTAAACTGCTTCCGGATCTGCTAAACTGCTCTCAGAAGGAAAACCAAGGACATGCTTTTCTGTAAATTAAATATCGTGGCTTCAAAGCCAATGATGATACATAACGAGCAACAAGAGGATCTTCATTGAGAATAAATGCTTCAAAGCAAAATCTGGTGCAGCTTCATCTAAAATGAAGTTTCCAATTCTAAAAGGCTACCAGTGCATTTGGAAGTGGGACTCACTACCAGTCTTAGAACCAGTAGACGTTGTATTCTATTTGCATTGGTCCTTCAGTTCTTCTGAGCTAGAGGAATTTTTAAAAACTCAAAGAACCTCAAAGGCCAATTCTTCTGTTACTTTCCTATGCCATCTGTTACTTTCCTATGCCATATGTTTTAGTCCAGAAAATGCTGGTAAAGGCATTAGGGCTGAACACCAAATTATGTAAACCAAGTTCACGTATTTTTAAAAAGCTTTATAAAGATAAATGACTAAGTCATAGTTCCACCCAGCACCTGCAATTAAATAGATCAGAATAAAAAAGAAAGAAAGAAATAGGAGAAATAATGAAAATGCAGAAGTAAGCCTCCTGTATATATCACAGGTATTTTTTTCTGGAGACTCACTTCATACTAAGTCACCCTAAAAGTAAAAATTTGGATTTGTCTTAAGGTGCAATAGTGAGAAAACTGTTATATTTACTTATGGAACAAATATTGACATAGTTTTTAGTGCCCAGCACTGTTCTAAGCACTTTATGAATGTCAACTCAGGGATTCAACTCAACTCTGCCAGGTATTCTTACTTACCCTATGTTATAGCTGAATAAACTAAGGTATGGAAAGGTTGAGTAATTTGCCCCAAATCATGCAACTAGTATTAACCTGGAATTTGAACTTGACTGGCTACTGGATCTGTGGTCTTTTTCCACCATGCCATGACACACTACCCATTTTTTTCTTTCCAACGGTTTAGCTGGATGTGTTTTTTATACTGCTTATCAGATCATTCCCACTGATGTCTATTTGTTCTGACATTTGGAGAACATTTTCATCTCCTTTACCCATTATAAGAAGCTGGATCTGATTCCTAATCTATGATTTTCACTCAGTTTAATGGTCTATGAAATTTCAGAGAGGTCACATTCTATATAGAGCAGAGAGGTTCCTTTGCTCCCTGAACAGACAGAGGCTTATTTTACAAAGTGACAGCCTTTGATGAAATAGTTATAGCCGACTTCTGGTGTTACCATGCACCAAGCAACATGCTAATCACTCTTACATGCCATTTCTCCTGTCTTCTACGCAACTCTAAGATGTAAGCAATTCCTTTCACTAATATTATTATTATTTTTTTTTAGAAAACTAAGATTAAAAGGGATTTGACTCCAAAGATATATTTTTTGTCCATAATTCTATGTCATTCTATATCATTTTCCAAGATAGGTTATTTCCTTACAAGGATATTCAGAGTTTGGGGGACAGCAGAAGCTGCAGAGTCCCTCATGGGTAAACTTATTAAAAGATGAGAAGCCACATGGGCACCCAAGGACTAACCTTTATGATCAACAAGCAATTGAGGGATGCCCGACTAGAAGAAATACTACAGCGTAAAATATAAATGTAAGTTTTAAAATCAAACTACATTGCAAATATCTCTTCTCGAGTATAAATTGTCATTAATATTTCTTATCTACGTCAGATTAAAACATTCAGACACTTTACAAACACCTTATACAAGTCCTCCTCAAAATGCTTACGCTGCTGCTTTTGCCAAAATAATTACACTTTTTGGATCCTGGATCGTCTTCAAAATGTTGAACAATCCCAGTCATACTTTCTTTTCTTTTTTTTTTTATTTGAGACAGAGCCTCAAGCTATCACACTGGGTAGAGTGCTGTGGCATCACAGCTCACAGCAACCTCCAATTCCTGGGCTCAAGCGAGTCTCCTGCCTCCGCCTCCAAGTAGCTGGGACTACAGGCGCCCGCCACAACGCCCGGCCATTCTTTGGTTGCAGCCGTCCTTGTTGTTTGGCAGGCCCAGGCTGGATTCGAACCCGCCAGCTCAGGTGTACGTGGCTGGCACCTTAGC
Source organism: Perodicticus potto (assembly GCA_963574655.1). NCBI lineage: Eukaryota > Metazoa > Chordata > Mammalia > Primates > Lorisidae > Perodicticus > Perodicticus potto. The sequence continues at coordinate 22,931 of CAUYRH010093050.1, forward strand.
CCGTTGAGCCACAGGCGCTGAGCCCAGTCATACTTTCTAATGCCACTCATTTCTTATTGTCTCTGTTTTCTCCTATGATTTCTCATTATCAGGGAATAAAGAGAATATTTCACTTCCAAAAAATATGCCATATACCCTTTCAAGCATTATTTCCTTTGAAGAAGGCTTTTTTTTAGATAATCTTACTCTGTTGCCCAAGCTAGAGTGCAGTAGTGTTAGTCTAGCTCACAGCAACCTCAAACTCCCAGGCTCAAATGATCCTCCACCCTCAGCCTCCACAGTACCTGGGACTATAGGAGCATGCTACCTACCATGCCTGGCTAAATTTATTTTTTTTAGAGATGGGGTCTTGCTCTGTTGCCCTGGCTGGTCTCCAACTCCTGGGCTCCTGAAATCCTCTTGCTTCAGCCTCCCACAGTGCTGAGATTATAAGCATGAGCCGCCTGTGCCTGGCCAATTTCCATTATTTTATACGTGCTGGACAGAGGGGGTTTAAGAGCTGCCTGTGCTGTTTTCCCCACAAAGCCATCGGTCAAATCTATACTGGGAGTAGAGAAAGAAATAAGGTTGATGTTAAATTTGAGAATGAAGTATTAAATGAGACTGCGATTTCTCGACTAAGCTGGCTACGATGAGGATTAGATGAGGTAACATACGGAGCACCTTGCCTTCACCTGTTACTCCACAGTCAGTAGGAAAATCTTCCTGGATATTCAATTGTACAAATAAACCCCTTTTCTATGCATTTCCTCTGGTCTTCTTGTCACCGGCCCAAGATGTCTTAATCAGGTGGTTTTTACTTGCATAAAATAAAACTTGAGTAGAAGGTTGAAGAATGTTTAATACATCATTAAAAAGCACCGCAGTGTGGCTGCTTCTCCATCAGAGCTCATTGCCATAGTGAAACATCTGCCTACTCTCATCGAATAAGGGCAGTGGCCCACTTTCGAGGCAGTACTGAAGGGAAATAGCATTTTGCCCTTCTCACCACAGCTGCCGTCCGTCTTCATACACCACTCCCTAAAGACCCAGCATTACAAGGAGTTACAGCTGATGCTGGATTCAAGTGTTTAATGAGTGGAAAAATGAAACAAAAACAAAAACAAAAGAGCCATCACAAACCACAAATTAAGGGAACAGCAAAATCCCCGCTGGTTTAAAAATCCCATTTGACCTTGCCAATACACTAATTAATATAATAAAAAACACAAAGATCTTGCTTAAAATTAAATGAGCCGGCTGCCCACGGCTTGCTGCCCACTCTCTGAGCAAGCATCTGCTTAGAATGTAACCAATTGTCTCTTCGGGAGCTGGAAGGAAGGGAGGGAAAACGACCTTGGCAGAGAGTCCAACGGTTAACTATGCCCCTTTTGAAAACAGAACCCGGATCCTGCTTTTAATGCGGAGCACATACGATGTCAAGTAAATCGGTCCTAATACAAAACATGACAGAACAGCAGCAAACGGATGAAGGTGCTACGATTTACTTTAACAAAAACAATCGAAAAAACATGCATACAATCAATTTCATAGTGTTAACCAGTTTTTGAAAAATTTCTCCTTTCCAACTTATAGTACCCTTTTGTACCTAGAACAGAGCTTGCCACGTATTGGACACTCCATAAATATGTATGCCTGCTAACTCTAGTTAAAAAAAAAATACATACCTGTTGATGTTCCATAGACATTCTTAATGTCAGACATTCGATAATTATCGGTGCCTAAACTCAGAAGCCAAACTTATTGTTTTGTTCAATTCAATCTATAATCATCTATTGTGCCCATCACTGATGTAGGCCAGTACACAATATAAAAAAAAATTAAAGCTTCCTCGTGTAGCTTGCAAGAAAAGTGCACAGATATGAAAAGTTAAGTAAAAATACAGAGAAATAAAAACTGACTGATTGATAATAGTAAACTTTGATATTTTATTTCTATTACTTTTTTTTAAATTTCAGGTTAATGTGAGGATACAAACAAGCAAATCACAATATTTGTATTTGTTAGGTAGAGTCCCTCTTAGAGTTATGTCCTGCACCCAAAAGGCATGCCATACACTGTGCCCATTCAGTGGGAGCACCCCAAACCCCTCCCCTCTTCCTCTGTCGACCCCCCTCCCCTCAATTTGAATTGAAATAAGTTTTCTCCTTTGTGGGTGTGAATTAGATCATCTCCTGGCTTCACATTAGTATAAAGAACATTGGATACTTGCTTTTCCATTCTTGTGATACTTTACTGAGAAGAATGTGTTTCAACTCCATCCAGGTCAATACAAAGATGCGAAGTCACAGTCTTTTTTATGGCTGAATAGTATTCCATGGTGTGCATACACTACAGTTTGTTAACCCATTCCTGAGTTGATGGGCATTTAGATTGTTTCCAGGCCTTGGTGATTATAAATTGAGCTATGATCATTTTTTTTTTTTTCGTTTTAGATAGTCTCATTCTGTTGCCCCAGGCTAGAGTGCCATGGGTTTAGCCTAGCTCACAGCAACCTCAGACTCCAGGGTTCAAGTGGTCTCCATAGCTCAGCCTAAGTAAGAGTGAAACCCTGGCACTAGTAAAACATGGAAAAAACTAGCGGGGCAGCATGGTGGGGGCCTGTAGTCCCAAGGCAATTGTTGGAGTCCAAGAATTTGAGGTTGCTGTGAGTTATGATGATTCTATGGCACTCTACCCAGGGGGACATAGTGAGACTCCGTCTAAAAAAAAAAAAGACATGCAATCCATCAAGATTTTATCAAAGACTTTGCTAGTTTTTCAACAATCTGGGTAATAACTCAGAAAAGAAAACAAATGGAACCTTTTAAAAATACTAAGCAAACTCAGGAACTTGACTCTTAACACTGTTCAGACGTAGAAGGAGGGCTTTATCACAATCACCAGTGGGCCAAGGAAACTCTAGAATTGTAATTTTTAAGACTTTCCATATGATTTATAGAAGAAACTGAAAAGGAACCAGATTAAAGACCAATGAGAAGAGGCATAGTTTTTTCTTTATACTATTATTTCACCCCTTCTTACCTCTCCTGGGTTTTCTTTCACCCCCGAATTTTGTGTTACATATGATTAAACATTCTTAACTCCCCTGTTATCTGTTATAATCTTCAATATCACTCAAGTTTATCTTGAGAACAAGAAAATCGTCATGCGAAGTCAGAACTGAAGGACACAGATCAAGGGCAGTGCTAACTCCCAGAGGCAGCAGCAGCTCTGCCTGTTCTCTGACTACAATGCATTGTCTCCATTGTACCAAGAATGCGGATGAGGCTACAAAGGAGAGAGAGATCTTGATATTTTGTTTCCCTGATGACTTTCTATCGCATTTAAAACATGAATTCCTTACAATGGTCTATACAGCCCAGTAGGATCTGGCCCCTGGATGCACATATGACTCCCTCTTCAACTTCTCTCCCATTCTATCACTACTGTCTATGTCAAAATAAAATACTGAGATGAGTCTCTGTGTCCTCAAAGCCACAAGGGGTTTCGGCCTATCTCCAGTTACCCATTGCACAAAGATGTAATTATTGAGACAATGTGCATTGCCAAGGAAGAGAGAAATTTTTAATATCACAGATGTCTTGTTGGAGGAACAGGAGAAGCTGTCTAAGCCTATCTCTTTCTGACTAACGGAGATCGTGGGCTCTTACAGGAGGGGCCACATAGCCTTGGGGAAGACCACAGTGTAGCTAACAAGGGAAGGTTGGGGGCATCTGGAAGATGCCTGTAGAATCTCAACTCCTTTGTCTTGAAGAATATCCACTATTTTTGAAGGAAAAACTCAAAAGGTGAAATGATTAATTAAGGCAGAGAATTATAAAAAAATATATAGGAAAAAGAAGTAGAGGTGGCTAGATGTGGGGACTCACACCTGTAATTCCAGCACACTGGGAGGCTGAAGCGGGTAGGTTGCTGGAGCTGGAGTTTGAGACCAGCCTGAGCAAGAACAAGACTCCAGCTTCTTTTTTTTTTTTTTTTTTTGAGACAGAGCCTCAAGCTGTCACCCTGGATAGAGCGCTGTGGCATCACAGCTCACAGCAACCTCCAATTCCTGGGCTCAAGCGAGTCTCTTGCCTCCGCCTCCCAAGTGGCTGAGACTACAGGCGCCGGCCACAACGCCCGGCCATTTTTTGGTTGCAGCTGTCATTGTTGTTTGGCAGGCCCGGGCTGGATTTGAACCCGCCAGCTCAGGTGTACGTGGCTGGCGCCTTAGCCCGTTGAGCCACAGGCGCCGAGCCAAGACTCCAGCTTCAAAAATAGCCAGGAGTTGTGGCGGACACCTGTAGTCTCAGCTAGGCTGGAGACTGAGGCAATAGGGTCACTTGAGCCCAAGAGTTTGAGGTTGCTGTGAGCTATGACGCCACTGGCATTGTAGCCTGTGGAAACAAAGAGAGACTCTTGTCTCACTTAAAAAAAAAGAAAAATCATGTAGCGGTCATTGAAATTTGTTTATAGAGCCAGTTACACCTGAATTAAATGTTTTGTTTGGGAATCACAGAATTGCAATTTGGGGCACAGACACATAGATGGGGATGGTCTTTGGTATGCCTGAAGAACAAAGAGAAGGCTGGGAGTTTTATTAGAAAGACAAATATAACCCGTTATTTTTTTCTTCCATGCAGGGCTTCGTGCATTCATAACCTATTATTTTGAAAGAAATCTCATGGCACTGGAGAAGCTTTTGGAGCTGCCAAGCTCTGCTCGGGGAGCGGTAGTGGTAGGAACTAGTCTTTGAGTCGTGGTGAGTTGTTAGGGGAAGAATTACTAGGTTCTCACACAGTCATTAGGATAGAAATAGTGCAAAGTTTATTTATTTTCCTGAGAACGAATGACAGAGATAGAGAAAAACAGAGAGAGAGACACCAGGAAGGCGGGAGTGGTCACAGCACAGATAGAGGAAGGAGTGAAAATTCTGGGCAGTTGAGGAAAAGCTAGTGTTTGAAAGAGCAAACTGGGTTTTCCCCTCTGCTTTAGCAGACTGATAAAAGCTGCCAAGGGGTTGCAGTTGTTCTTTATCTGAGTCCTTGGAATCTGGTGCTGGCAAGAACTGAGCGAGTTCCTGTACCCCTACTGCCCACTTTGGGCTTGTCAAGGCTGAGCAAATGAAGTCTTAAGAGATAAAAAGCTAGGACACAGGTGTTTTAATTAAACCAAACAAAGAGGGTAGTTGTGTCATGAGTTTTCTCTTTAGAGGGGCAATTGTGTGCCATGAATTTATTTCTTTATTTCTGCAGTTTTGGGCAGGGCCGGGCTTTTAACCTGCCACCCCTGGTATATGGGGCTGGTGTCCTACTCTTTGAGCCACAGTTGCTGCCCGATGAGTTTCTTTCTTTTACTTTCCATGTAATAGTTGATTTTCCTCTGTTAGGTCGATGATTAGTAAGAACACCTTTCACATGTGTCTTTGAGCAGTTACTAGGCAAAACTGGTCTTAGGGTTACAGCAGGCCGCTTTGGCGGCTGGGCTCATAGAAAATTTAATTTCGAGAGCTGGCACTATGCACCCCAAGCGCTTTCCCCCTTAGCCTCTGGATTCTGACTTAGTTGGCTATGATAAAAATGACCAAATTTGTATGATTAACTTGCACACTACAGTTTAACCAAAAGTGCTTTTTTCTGTTTCTCAATACACCACGTTTCTTCAACCACCAGGCCTCTAAAAGTACATTCCCCTCTGGATCCAATACTTCTGGATCCAATACTGGATCCCTTCTGGATCCCTTCTGGATCCAATACTGACCCCTTAGGTCAGTGGTTCTCAACCTTCCTCATGACGTGGCCCTTTAATACAGTTCCTGTGGGTCGCGGCCCACAGGTTGAGAACCGCTGCCTTAGGTGGTCATATGACAACAACTTTCATTAATACGTGGTGGGATGTTGAGAAAGTTTTTTCAAGGGATAATAAGTTGTTATTATCTAACAAGTATTTAAGTAAGCATCGGTGATACAAAGGTGAACATTTGGGGCCTGGTGTGGTGGTTCACTCCTGTAATCCGAGCACCTTGGGAGGCCCAGGTGGGTGGATTGCTTGAGCTCTGGAGTTTGAGACCAGCCTGAGCAAGAGCCTGAGCGAGCTCTACTAAAAATAGAAAGAGTTGCTGGGTGTGGTGGCAGGTGAGGTGCCAATAGTCCCAGCTACTTGGGAGGCTGAGGCAAGAGGATCACTTGAGCCCAACAAGCGAATTTAAGGTTGCTGTGAGGTTGCTGTGATCTGTGATGCTAGGGCACTCTAGCCTAGAGCAACAGAGCGAGACAAGCAAACAAACAAAACAAAAGAAAGGTGAAAATTAAATAAGTTACAGCCTTACTTTCTTCTCTTTTCAGTAGAAAAAAGTTGTTTTAGATGCAGAAGTTTTTAAATATCCAGCTGGAATAGAAACAGGATTGCTAAATCAAAAATTAAACCAACAAATAAATAAATATGCAAATAAATCAACAACGAAGTTTAAATTCGAAGATCTTTGTGCAAACTGATTTTGTTCTTTTACTGAGTTTTTCCAGATGCAGTTGCTCAAATGCTTTCTTTTGGGAGGAGAGTCCTGTCAAGGACCCCAAGGGAAATAGGAAGTATAGTGTAATAAACTCTCAGTATAAATAGTATAACAAGCTTGGCCAGACGCCTATAATTCCAGGACTTCAGGAGGCTGAGGGAGGAAGATCCCACGAGGTCAGGAGTTTAAGACTAGCCTGGGCAACATAGCAAGACTCTGTCTCTACCAAAAATAAGAACAATTAGGTGTGTGCAATGGTGCATACCTATAGTCCCAGCTACTCGGGAGGCTGAGGCAGGAGGATCCCTTGGGCCTAGAAGTTTGAGGCTGCAATGAGCTATAATCATGCCATAATATAATAAGCTTACCATCAGACTTCTTTTTTTTTTGAGACAGGGCCTCAAGCTGTTGCCCTCGGTAGATCTCTATGGTATCATAGCTCACAGCACCCTCTGACTCCTGGGTTTAAGCAATTCTCTTGCCTCAAACTCCCAAGTAGCTGGGACTACAGGCGCCCACCACAATGCTGGGATATTTTTTGGTGTAGTTGTCATTGTTGTTTGGCAGGCCCGGTATATGTGGCTGGCACCTTAGTCGCTTGAGCTACAGGCGCCAAGCCATTACCATCAGTCTTCTTATAATTACTTCCTCGTTTCATTTATATCCCCACTCCTCCCTCAGACAACTAGATTATTTTGAAGCACATCTTAGATTTTGTATTATTTCGCCTTTATTCTAGAATATGTCTCTACAAGATAAAGACTCTAAAAAATAATCACAGAACAATTATTAAAAAATTAACAACTTTTAAAAGCCAATTGTTAATACACATATCTGATCCATGTTCAAGATGCTCCAACTGCTTCATATTTTTTTGACAAGCTACTTTGTTCCATTCAGAAGCCAACCCGGATCTACACATTGCAGGTAGTTCATAGGTCTCCTAAGTTTCTTTGAACCTGTACTTCTCTGTCCAGCTCTTTCTTGCTTTGCAATTTGTTGTTGAAGAAACTAGACGATGGGGGACAGGGTCAGACACACAGGCAGAGGCCAGATTTGGGGGAACCATATAGGCCTTTGTAGGGCCTTTGGGTTTTAAGTGCAAGGGAAAGCCATTAGGAAAATGAAATATTATGATCTCGAATTGTTTCTAATCTTAACATCTTTCTGGCCACTGTGGGAACAATGGACTATGGTGGGCAGGAGTGGAAACCGCAGTTATTGCTGTCAGGAGCACACCATCGCTGCCCTGACTGAATCTTCCATCCCTCAATCATGATTTCTCATGAAGATGCTCCTGTTTTCAGATAATGAATAACTACACTGGAACTAGCCATTTCCTCCTCAGCAGCCCATTTTGGGACAAGGAGCAACCTTCCTTTCAGAATTCTAGATAAGAAACATGAGCAAGCACATAACAGATTAATCTCAGCATGGCAGAGAATAGTCCTCACTTGCTCTGAAGGGCTCCCCTCTGTGCAGAGACAAAGTGGACCTTGGCCCAACTACCAGTTTGGACTGAATGCCACTGTTAACAGCAGCTTGCAGCACAAGCCTCACTAAGTCTGCTTGAGTTGGCAGTGTTAAAAGAAACTTGGCCCTTGTTAATGAAAAGAGCCAAGGGCCTCATCCTGTTTTCTCCAGTTTCCACTTTAAAATAAACTGAATATTTTGAATTCTATTGAAATTCAAACTGCAAATAGGACCCAAAGATTCAAGAAAACCCACCACTGGAAGACAACTAATATTGAAGCTTTTGGGTTTGCATGCTGAAATATGAGTACCAGCAAAGAGTTTTTCAATCCAGGATAATTAATAATGAAGTGTTTTATTCTCCTGTTTCAAAAGATTGTATTTTCCAATACCCTCTAGAAGGCACACTAATTTTTGTCACCATGAATTCATTTCTTCTTTTTTTTTTTTTTTTGAGACAGAGTCTCACTATGTCGCCCTTGGTAGAGTGCCATGGCATCACAGCTCACAGCAACCTTAAACTCTTTGGCTTAAGCAATTCTCTCAGTAGAGTGTTGTGGTGCCATAACTCATAGCAACTTCAAACCCTTGGGCTCATAGCAAGTTCCTCTTGCCTCAGTCTCCCCAAGTTGCTGGGACTACAGGTGCCTACCACAATGCCTGGATAGTTTACTTTTTTCTTTTCTATTTTTAGTAGAGATGGGGACTCACTCTTGCTCAGGCTGGTCTCAAACTCCTGAACTCAGGCAATCCACCTGCCTTGGCCTCGCAGAGTATGAGGATTATAGGCATGAGCCACTGTGCCTTGCCAATAATTTTTCTTAAATAAATGCTTAGTAGATTGTTGCAAACCTTTGATTAATTTCCAGAGTTCTGAAAAACATAGATTTTGCCCACTTTCACCAATCTTCTTGCTGTATAATGGAGGTGCAGATTGTCATAGAGGAGGTCTTCGTTTGGAAATGACTAATATGATTCCTTTTTTGTCTGGTTTTTTTTTTTGAGACAGAGTCTTACTATGTCACCCTAGGTAGAGTCCCATAGCGTCACAGCTCACAACAACCTCAGACTCTTGGGCTTGAGTGATTCTCTTGCCTCAGCCTCACAAGTAGTTGGGACTACAGGCACCTGCCACAATGCCCAGCTATTTTTTTTTTTTTTTCTGCAGTTGTCATTGTTGGTTAGCTGGCCGGGCCTGGATGGAACCTACCAGCCTCAGTGCATGGGCCAGCGCCATAACCAATGTGCTATGGGTGCCGAGCCAATATGATTCATTTTTTCATTAGTATTTCTGGAGTACCTTTCAAGCACAAGGCCTATCCCTAGGGAAAGAGTCACACAAGTTTACGTAAAAACTGACTGCCACTCTGTCTATTGGCTATGGCAGAGGAAAGGAAAAAAATGTGAAGCTATAATAAATACATGTGTACATTATTATTGTTTTGATTGATGGATTCAAACAATTTTCTGGGAGCATTTTTTAAAAGATTAGCTATTTAAAAACTAGAAAAGAGCCAGGTGCGGTGGCATACACCTAAAATCATAGCACTCTGGGAGGCCAAGGTGGGTGGATTATTTGAGTTCAGGAATTTAAGACCGGCCTGGGATCCTATCTCTACTAAAAACAGAAAAATTAGCCAGGGGTGGTGGTAGGCACATAAAATCTGAGCTACTAGGGAGGCCAAGGCAGGAGAATTGCTTGAGCCCAGGAGTTTGAGGTTGCTGGGAGCTAGGTTGATGCCATGGCCCTCTAGCCTAGGGCAACAGAGTCTTAAAAAGCAAATAAATAAATAGCCTTTTTTTTGGAATGGTTATGGTTCATATCTACATGTCTTCTATATGACTTCCTACTTATGGGCTATTTCAGACTATGACAGAAAATAATGGGAGAAAAAAATGGATACAAATTTTTGTGATGTGTCATTTTTTATTTAATTATGTCAGAGAGCATTATAAACCTTTAAGCAATTTGGCTACAGAGCACCTTGAAGAGATAGAGGATGTATAGCCGGGCGTTGTGGTGGGCGCCTGTGGTCCCAGCTACTCGGGAGGCTGAGGCAAGAGAATCGCCTAAGCCCAAGAGCTGGAGGTTGCTATGAGCTGTGATGCCACAGCTCTCTACTGAGGGTGACAAAGTGAGACTCTGTCTCTTAAAAAAAAGAGAGAGAGGATGTTACCAGGGACACATGATCCAGGGTGTGTGTTTCCTGGATGATTTTGCTTCCATGTATTTATTGCTTCAGTTTATTTATTCCCAAGAGAGTAAACAGAAAGATAACTCATCTTGAAATGAGGACATTGTGAACGGGTATGGCTGAAACTACTGAAAAGCCTAATAACTAGACAAATAAAGGAAAGATACAAGACTGTAAAGAGCAACCAATGGAGAGGGTACCAGGTCCCCTGTTTGTGGCATTTGGAAGATGAAGTGGCTCCTGTATATCTGGGGATTCCTTTCTAGATGCTGTCACTTTCAGGAGAAACTGAAATAAAGGACCCTACAACCTAAACCTCACATGAGATACGCTGCCTCGCTTTGATTATCTAACAATTCCTAAATCTCGCATTAAAGTAAAACTGTCTGTGAAGTAGAAGATGAAATCTCTCTCTCTTGTTATGGGATTGAAGACAGAGTCCCTGGTGCTGCTTTTAGAGGCAAGCTATGCTCTTCCCCTCTCCAAACGTGTAGGAGGAAGTATTCTTTAGTGCTGTTGTGTAGAACAAACAACTGTGATTCACTTATATGGAATATCAGATAGTAAATTCATGAAACATCCATCTGTACCAGCACAGTGGCTCACATTTGTAGTCTCAGCACTTTGGAAGGCAGAGGCAGGAGGATCCCTTGAGTCCAGGAGTTTGAAGTTTCAGGCAGCTATGATGCTACTGCACTCTAGCCTGAGCAACCAAGTGAGACCTTATCACTATTAGAAAACAAAAATCCACACAAATGTCTACCAGATGATGGAGTTCAGATTATAGAAATTCAAATGTTCGCTCTTAGAGAAAACTCCTATGAAAAAGGAGGAAAGGAGAGGGGAAAATCTGGGGGCTGATGATCAAGAATTTTGCCTTTGACCTGGCAGGATTTTCTCTCTTTTTTTCTTAATTACTGAGAACAATAAACTAATGTTGCAGAAAGGACTTGCTCTGCTACCTAGGCTGGGGTGCTGTGGCACAATCATAGCTCACTATAACCTCAAATTCCTGGGCTCAAGTGATCCTCCTGAGTAGCAGGGACTAAAGGCACATGCCACTGTGCCTGGTGACAAGGAGGCTTTATAAACACTGTCTCTCAAACAAAGCTTATCTTGCAGAAGCCACGTGGGTAATTTCAGCCCAAGGATCTTACAAATTCATCATCCGAAGTATAGCGCTACTAGTGCTGCTGAGACAGCTGCCTCTTGCCTGTGTTCAGGGTTATTTGAAGGAGGATGAAAGGGAGGCTGAGAAAGAGGTACTCAAGGTTAAAGCTTGGCCTGGCCCACATCACTGCCTTTTCTCTCATCTATTATCCAGCAGAGAAGACCCATTGAACCTTCCCTTTTATTAAGAGTGCACACGCTTCTTGAATCAGGTGATTCAGTAGACAGCTTGGAGAGAGGTACCGGGAAATAAAGGAGCTTTGCTTCTACCAACTCAGTTCTACACATCTGATGGAATAGAGTCTTTTTGTTTTCTTTATGTAAGATAAGAAGGCTGGAGTACAGTGGTGCTTTCATAGCTCACTGCAGCCTTGGGCTTAAGTGACCATGATGGAGTCAGATTCTTACATAAACACCAAAGGTCTCCCTCCCAAGCCCCTTTCCATTTCCCACTTGAATATCTTTCTTTTTTTAATTAGTGTAGTTCAACACTTTTTTCTTTGAATTCGTACTGTACTCCCATGGCTCGAACTACTTTACATTAGGACTTGACTGGGTAGCCTTGTACGTTCCTAGGTACTAGCAGTAAGTTTTCAGACCCTGCACACAGCGCCAGGCAAAGTACAGTTACAGATGCACATACAGACAGCCAGACGACTCGACTGCCATCAACCTGTTCTTTCCAGTATATGGCCCAGTGCAGGTGTTGGGGACTGCTGCCTTCTGCCTCACCCCGCCCCACCCCACCCTCTGTCAGGATTATCCAGGGTCCACATGGCCTCCGACCCGTCCCCCGCCATCTTGGAGTCTAGATTGAGTGACGGGGGAAAAAGGCACTATGGGTTTGGGAAGATGGCCTAGTCCATGCCGAGAGTGGTCTGGCCCCAGAGTGCAGGGCAGGGAAATGTGGGCAGCCATACGTACTTGAATATCTTAAAAGAATCTAAACTTTGTTCATTTCTCAAGCCCTCAAATATTTACCCACTGTATCTTCTAGGCTTTTAAAGAAACACCATAATCTTTGCGAGGCAACTTCCTTTACCTACTATACTCCCACTTAAAATAACTTAAATTTTACATATTTAATCAAACTGTTTATTGAATACCTACTATGAGCCCTGTGTGCTAGGCAATGGCAGTGAACATCGTCAATGTCCTCAAAGGTCCCTGGCTGAGGGAGTGATCAGAAAGAGGGTGACAAGTGGAAAAAACACACAAGTACAACAGACATAGTAAGAGCTGAACTCTCCCCAGAATGAATGTCTGTTAAATTTCTGTCATAAACAAACGTGCACTTTCAGTAGGACTTTCCATCCTCTACCGGGTCACATAGAGCCTCAATATTCGGGGGCCAGGAAGAGCTGAATCCAAAAGATTACCAGAGGATGAGTAAAAGTTAGCTAGGGGAAAAGGTGAAGGTTGAGGGACAGGGGAACACATAGAGAATAACCTTACTGGATGAGAAAAATTATATTATACTGAGGACAAGAAAATCCGCAGCTCTGGAGAATCTGTGGGATGTTCAGAATGCTGAGCTGCGAGAGTCAAGTGCAGGATGGAGATCCCACTCAAGAGATGAAGAAAGGCCTGATCATAAGTCAAATCAAGAAATGGAGATTTTATCTTCTTCTTTTTTTTTAAATACATGTATTTTATTATTCTTCATTACATTATTTCCTCCCCACCCCCCAGTGGTAAGACAGAATTTATTTACAGAAAACACTAAAGCTCCTGGTGATATTTTATCTTCTGAGAATGGGAACCATCAAAGATTCAGAGTCAAATTTGTGTTTAAGATGGATCCTTTTAGCTTTAATATGAAAGATGGAAGACAAATAGACCTACATCTTTATTTATTTATTTATTTATTATTTATTTATTTTTTGTAGTGACAGAGTCTCACTTTATTGCCCTCGGTAGAGTGCCGTGGCGTCACAGCTCACAGCAACCTCCAACTTCTGGGCTTAAGCGATTCTCTTGCCTCAGCCTCCCGAGTAACTGGGACTACAGGCACCCACCACAACGCCCGGCTATTTTTTTGTGGCAGTTCGGCCAGGGCTGGGTTTGAACATGCCACCCTCAGTATATGGGGCCAACACCTTACTGACTGAGCCACAGGTGCCGCCCTAGACCTGCATTTTATAGGATTCTTACTAATCACCTTTGTACACATGCAGAATCATATTAAAATGAACATCACTTTTTTTTTCTTAACAGGGGTCTCACTATATTGTCCAGGCTGGTCTCAAACTAGAAGTGATTAGAAACAAGTGATTTTCCTGCTTCAGCTTCCTGAGTAGTTGCTCACAGGTGCTAGTCATCATGCTCAGCCAAAAACATCTTTGAAAAGGCTGTGTGACTGGCTGCCACAGCAGAGTCTCACAGGATGAATTAGGCATCTTCTCTGCTTGTAAAAGAAACAACACAACAAAGAAATGAACACTGGGGCGGCGCCTGTGGCTCAAAGGAGTAGGGCGCCAGACCCATATGCCGGAGGTGGCTGGTTCAAACCCAGCCCCCGCCAAAAACTGAAAAAAAAAAAGAAATGAACATCGATCCATAAGAAATCAATAAGCAGGAGAACTTAAGGTGGGAATTAAGAATGAAAAGGAAGAACTCTGAATAAACTTTAAAGGTATTTTTAGATATGTCAAAATAATGTGGAAGGTGTTTTCGGTTTTTTAAAACAGAACAGTTTTAAATATCCTGATTGAATGGAAACAAGAGCAATTTTGTTACATAATAAATGTACTGAACTCAAAGTACATGTCTTGAAACAATATTCACATAAAAAAAGAGTCACTAGAGAGACCCAGTAAAATGGTAAACTTGATTTCGAACTCAATTTTCACAGTTGACCACGATTTAGGGGTAAAGTATAGGCAGATAGCATGGAAAATTACATTACCCATTAAGACAACATACAGGACCAGATTAAAATTTTTGGAGGCCTAAGTACTGAAATTTCATGATTCCCCCTTTCATACATGTTATCAATTCCCAGATCAAAATAATATTAAATAATCATTAAAATACATATAAAGAAATTTAATATCAGGCTGGGTGCTATGGTTCACACCTGTAAACCTAGCACTATTGGAGGCAGAGCAGGTGGAGTGCTTGAGCTCAGGCGTTCATGAGCAGTTTGAGCAACAGCAAGACCTTGTCTCTACTAAAAATAGAAAAATGAGCCAGGAATTGTGGCAGGCAACTGTAGTCTCAGCGACTTGGGAAGCTAAGGCAAGAGGATCACTTGAACTCAGGAGTTTGGCTCGGCACCTGTGGCTCAGAGGGCTAAGGCGCCAGCCACGTACACCTGAGCTGGCAGGTTCGAATCCAGCCCAGGCCCGCCAAACAACAATGATGGCTGCAACAAAAAAAATGGCCGGGCGTTGTGGCGGGCACCTGCAGTCCCAGCTACTTGGGAGGTGGAGG